>JAVJIF010000272.1:0-63231 GCA_038442645.1 Agave tequilana | reverse complement strand
TTTTTTTTTTTTTTATGAGGCACAAGGTCTTCATCTTAGAATCCTAGATATGATTAGGTATGCAAATTCATTAAGGTAAAAATTAAGACTAATTAATTATTCAATTTCTCTTCCTATACCTAAAATTTAAACAATTTATTTATTTTGACCAAGTTTTAGAAATCCTAATCATGATTTTCCTAATCCTTAAAACTAACTAAATTTCTTTCAAAAAATAAGTCAAAATATTTCCTTTTTATAACATTTTTTTTTTTAAATTTTTTTTTTTTTATAGCAAATTTTTTTGTTAGTTTCTACCTATGTTAGTATGTTAGTAAAGCCCACCCCCACACTTATCTCATGCATTGTCCTCAATGTATGAAATGAATGCATATATGCATGAAAAAGAAAAAAGACGAGAAGGCGGAAGTTACCTTAGGGTGGTGGTTCCGGAGGTGGTCTAATTGGTCCACGAAATGCGGCCCAATCAAGATAACAAATAATTTGGTGGAACCCACCAGAAATTTTCCTTACATAACCCACTAAAATATATATATAATCATTTTTTTTAGTATTTCCACCCCATCAAATTTCCAAATTTCATAATAAATTTCAGAGTTAATTGTCTCAACCTCCTTGTCCCAAAATGGAGTATGAAAAGAGGAATTATTGACTTGGACAATATAGGTGCGGGAACGAATACCGACTCAGGGAAATGCTCAAATCAAGTAAGGGCTCGGAGTCGGGCATGGTTCAAGAAGTGGGTCCAAGTCAAGAAATTGAAACTCAAGTCCACAATCTTCTTCCCACAATGGAATGTGACCTATTATGGGTGATATCTCTTTACTTCTAATATTAAAGAATTCTAGCGCATCGCCATACAATTCTTCAAAACTAAGGTCAACATCTTCCGTCAGAATTGTACAATCAGTTTCAGAAGTAAAGAGATTGTGAGAATCTAGGTCAAGTTCAATATGATCATCTAAAATGGGTGATTCAATTTCATAATGAATTGGAATAGGATCCAATGTTGACTCGGGAGAAGTGAATCAGGTGGAGACACTGGAGTCATTATTGGATCAGGAAATAAATTGAATCATCAAGTGGGAGATCATGATCATATTCATGCTCAAGTTCTATTTCAGGAAAGGAAAAACTTGCCAATTATCAAGAATTGGAGTTTCGGCAAGTTCAGATGATGGCACTGAAATAGAATCTTATTGTCCAAAGCAACTTGGTTCGTCGGCTCTAAGAGAGTGGTCAGCGATATCAGAATTTGCCGAACTGTAAGAACGCAAAGATTGAACATCATATCTAAATCATGCTCGCGAGCTAATCTAGCCTGAGTCATGGCTTCAAGCCTCTTTTGGAATTGGATTGGAAAGATGAAGTGAGATCGTGATGAAGTTGTGAGTCGGTGGACTCACGCATCATCATGTCTAAGATTGATGGTGGTTGTTGCTTGGACTCGTGCATACTCATCATTTCCCCGATAGATGGTTTTCTATTCTGAATGGGTGGATCTGAGTATGAATCTTGGGAAGAATGTGGACTAGATGGATATGGAGGACAATTTGGTTGAGAATTAGACTCGGGGGACTCGAAACCCCATGAACTCTGTGACGAGTTAAAATTATTATGGAAATTATAGTCATAGATGGGGGGTGTGGTTATATTCATTCGGATAAAACCATTCCGGCACACTAGATTGGTCAAAGTTAGGGTATGCCGGGTTGGTAATATCCGAATAATAGTTAGGGGTGTAATATGGATAAAATTGGAATTATTCTTATATGCCATATCACACCAACACAAACACAACAAACAAAAAAAAAAAGAAAATTCTAACCTAAGTTAGGGTTGACCTATGACCTAGACGACTCCTAACTGGTTAGACTTTCCACGGGAGGTCGGGTGCAGACTTTGACCACGAGTTAATCAGCCAGGTCAGGGCAAGAGTGGTGGGAGGTTTCCGTCAAAGACGTTCCTTAATTAAATAACCACCAATCTTCGGGCTTTCGGCCCTCAATCCCTTTCCTAGACACTGATTTGGCAAGAGTCAACTTCCAGCACTGTTCCCCCTTAGGATAATCTCCTATTGAGTCCGAGATGTCCTAGGCCAACGTCTACTCTTTTTTTAGTTAGGCTTGGGTTAGTGAGTGCTTGGGATATGATTTTTGGGCTAAGGAAGGGTGATGAAATCCCCACCTTATCTTGTTAATGGGTTATGCCCTTAAGATGAATTAGTGCAAGTGTACAAGATAAACAGATAAGATTCACTCAAAGCAGAAAATCAACCAAGAGATGAGTCCTATTCTACATGCAATGCGTACGTACCTTGTGTCTCCAGCACTCTTCAACAGTAAATAAAAATAATTGAAAAGACACGTGCCTAATATGCAAACGTCTAATCAATTTTTATTTTTAACAACCAATGATTTACTGTTGAATTATTAGCAATTTACAGGTATATCACAGAACAAAACAGAATAGAGCAGTAAGCAGTAATCTCAAATTTCAGCAATCTGCAAAAAAACTGAATTAGTAGTTCACTGCACTTGCCGCGGATCCGCGGCTCTGGCCGCGTTTCCGCGGCAAACTTGCAGGCCCTCGTGCTCTGCCTTCGAGGGCAGAGGCTGGGTTGCTGTATGTCCTTGCTGCTGCTCTGTTTCTGTTTCCTGTTCTCCAAACTGCAAGCAGAAAAGAATAAAGAATTAGTTAAAAATTAAATTTTTGTTTTAGAGATAAAACTTACCGTCCCTCCCCGGCAACGGCGCCAATTTGTTGACTGATTTTTCCTGCACAACAAAAATAAGGATATTAGATTTTGGAAATAATAGTGTGAGGTTCTCAGTTCTAATCCGCAGTAGCAGGGCTATGCGGGTCGTGATCCTCAAGGAGGGACTGCGATGGAAGCGTTAAGCAAGTTTCTCTAAAAATTTATCTTTTTTAGTTATTTTGTTAGTCACGATGGTATTTACAATGAAAAGTGGTATTTACAATGAGTTGTGGGAAAGAATTATGGAAGATGTGGATCTAATCTACAAAAAAGAAAAGAAAGAAAAGGAAAGAAAACTTATCTCTTTAGTCTGCTTGCCTTCGATCCTTTTGCGACGACTTACTTTTTCTCAGAAGATTTGCAAGTATGGCGTATAGGATGTTCGTTGCCATAAGCCATCAGGGATCTTCGTTGGCTAGGCAGTCTCGAAGCAATCGGATCTCACGGATTGCAAGTCATCAGAGAGAGAACAATGACATAAAACAAGATTAGAAAAACAAAGATAAAGCGAGAATAAAGAAACAATGAAACAAGAATAAAAACAAACCAACCTCGAGCAGATTTTTATTAACAATGGGGAAAAAAATAAAAAACTTACACCGATGTCACCTCAGTACAAGTATGATTCCTTCCTCCATGAAAGCATCTCCACTCTCAGTTACAAAATTTACAAAATAAAATCTAACCTAAAACCTAAACCCTAGCTTTTGGCCCTTTGGCTCGCCTCTGGACTGTGTACTCTCTGTGTTGCATCTGCAGGGATATTTATAGGTGTTGGAAGAGTAGAGTCCTAGTACAACTCTCCCAAAAAGATCTTATCTCCAGAAATTCAAATCTGTCCTGCAACTTCTTATCATGTTGATCGCCGAAATCAGCTTATCTACGGATTGAATTGGAAAGTTTGATCAACATAAGAGTTGTAGGTCTTCAAGTCTTCTTTCTGGAGCATCTTGAATCATCGGATTTGCATAACTGTAGCAAAAGTTATTATTTAAATACTAAAACGTGTACAGTCTGAATCCGAATTCTTTGAATTTTTATCTTTGCACTCTCCTTTGGCTTTTATCCTCATCCTGCAAGAGTTTAGGGTTGGGTAGAATTCTATCCTTCCCTCATCTTTAATAATTGCAACTTTAGCCCTTGCATAATTGCACTTTGACAATTGATATTTGCACTTTGACTCTTGGGCTTCAAATATGGGCTTGGATCTGGGCTTTTAGCTCTTTAAGCTTTATTTATTGTTAAAATAATAATTCGAGGCGCATGCACACAATAAATTACAAAATATTAATAAATGTGCAGAATTAAATGAATAAATATGAAAATGTGATGGTAAATATGATGATAAAAATGCACTTTTCACTACCAATCACTACTCTAGCTCTTGCCGTACCAGCGGTCAGCACGACTCTTGTGCGAGAAGATCCGCCTTGCATCCCTTATCCGGTGATAGAAAGGGGGTCGGGGAGCACTTCAGGCGATGACAGCATGGATTTCCTGATGCGCAGTACAGTGCAGCAGTTCTTCAACGCGATGCGATCATGCATCGATCTTATCCTGTCTGGGCGTAGCTCTTTTGACTTTGCCCGGACATTCTCGGAAACGTGGCCGAGAACATCGAATTAACCGGAGGCCCCTCGCTTGCTCAGGCGTGTCTGCGGGTGGTGGAGCAATTGGAAAGTGACCTGGAAGAGCTGAAGTCTTTGGACAACGCTGACTCTTCTCATGAAGCTCAGGTCACCCTGGATAGGCTCCTTGCTGCCCAAGAACAAGAGCGACAGGAGGTGGAAGCACAAATTGCTGAAGAGATCAGCAATCTTGAGCGTTCCCAGGCTGAATGTCAGAAATTGACTGACGATTCGAAGGAATCCGAGCTCGTTATGCAGAGCACAGAGCAGGCTATTATCAATGCTTGGGCCGTCATCCGAAGGCAGACAGAAGCCGTGCTTGCGCTCAATGAGAAGAAGCTTGCTACCATCAAGAAGAGAATAGAGGAGCAACAAGCTGCAAGGGCACGAGCTGAAGAGAGCCAGTCCATTCATTCCTCTAGGTTGGAATCTCTGCGAGCGCAGCTAGCCGCAAAACCCTTTTTACCTGAAGAGGAGCTGCGGGTCCGAGCTATGATGGAGGCTGAGAAGACACGTCAGCACAAGATGCATCGTCTTAGGGAGCGCATCCGTTCCTTACCGAACCAGGACTTTTAGCCTTCTTTCTCTTCCCCTTTTTTGTAAAGAAGAGGACACTCTGTTTACCAAGAGTGTTTGTGTTTACTTTTATCATTTTTGATATAATAAAAGTCTTTAAAATTTTTGTTCCATCTTCTCTGGCTTCGCTGCAGATGAATTTGGCCTCTTAATCACAATTTGATTAACTGACTGCGAATGCTGAACTTAGGTGAGACCAAGTCCTTTAAATGAGACGCAGCGTTTGACCCATAGGGAGACGCGGCCTTGGTTCATAGGGACTTAGGTAGATAAGTCTTTTTGATGAAACGCGGCATTGATCCGTGGGACAAACGCGGCTTTGAGTAACGCGAATTGTCCTGTCAATGAAGACGCGACTTGAGCGGATGCGAGGGACGCAACCTTGTGTACTTCTACTTAATCTCAGAATGGTCTAAGTGATTTCCCTTAGAAAGGGCCCCGTTTGCTGAAGAGACGCGACTTTGAGTCACGCGGGCGTTCCTCTAAAACGCGGGTGAATGCCTTCCAATTTGAAAAGAGGACGCGGATTCTTGAGCGCAGCTTTCCCATCTGCGTTTAATGCAGCCTGACTTGAAGACTTTATGAGATCTTTGACCGTCAAGTCTTCGCTGACGATTGAATGTCAAGTCTTCACTGACGATTGGGAAACCGGGTCATCCGTTATTTCCCGAAGCAGTTGTCCACGCGTCGGTTCTTCATGGACTTGGGCGTTAGTGCCCTTTAATGTAAAACCGGCGCTGGCGGTTAGAAACTAGCGTCTTCAACGTTTTCCGAAGCGACGCTCCACGCGTCAACCTCCCATTGGACTTTGACAGTCGTGTGGTCATTAAGGCGGCGGTTCTGATTAATGAACCTTTAATGACGGTTATCATGGGCTGCCTATAAATAGGGCTCACCCCCTCCCTTTAACAATCCAAACTTTAGACTGTTTTTCTTTTAAGAGAATGATTGCTCTGAGAACTTCCGCCTTCTTCAGAGTTTCTAATAGGGGTACTATCTCCATGGATGAAGACGACTCCGTGGAAGAAGATGACCCAGAGCTTTCATGCTTCTGTTTGGTCTCTTCAGGACAAATTGTCTCTATGATCACCTTCCATGTCCATATTCTGATGCAAAGAGTTAGACTCTTGACAGAGGCCTCTGTTGTGGTATGCCGTCCCGACTTGCCGTGATGTTTCTAGTCCACCCAAGTCTGTACTTTGGCATCTCTTGAAGAGATTGCCACGAAGTCGTAGTTGGTGCATTCCTTCTGGAATTTGCGCCACTGACTTAAACTTCCCTGGACGCGAGTACAGAAGTCTTTGGCACTTGGCGCTGACTTTGCTCATAAAGCTCGCGTTTTAAGGCCACTGACTTGGATGAATTCCAACTCGGGCTGAAGGTTTCAGACCCGAATCTTGCAACTCCTGTTCATTCAACAGGGAGATGGCAATTTTTGGCGTCTGAGTCTTTTCGCGTCTCGCAGATGCAAATCTTAGACTGCGTTTGAATCCTGTATGTATCACAGTTTTAACATCGCGTCTGTTGTTTCTGTCACCGCGGGGATTTGGCTCGCTGCGCGGATCATTCCCGCGTCTGCAGTCTTTGACAATAGCTGCGTCTGTTTGAAGTGTACTAAGTTGTAGATTTTTAATTCCTCTGTTTATTCCTTGCAGGTAGGCTTGATCGTCCTTTTTCAGGTTCGCTGGGCCCCTGGAAGAATATTCCGGTCGGCGAACTCGTTCGATGTTCATCTACAAGGGATATATTATGGTCCTCGTCGTCTACAAGGGAATATATTATGTCCCTGACGAGGACTTAACCCTCGCCAAGGTCTCTTCAGATCCACTGCACTAATCATGCCTGCTGGCAAGAGATGGTCAGGGTGAGTATGACGGCGAGGAGGTTCTTAAGGTGGATAACTCCTCCCCAGAAGTGACGTTGAGGACTCTCCATGTCTGCTGGATAACCTGCTGGGAAAGAGATGCTCATGAACGAAGGGTTGCAGGGCCTCCTGCTACCACCGGACCTCAAGAACACCATTGCTCTTAGCTTAGTCAGCCAGGGCTCTTTCGATGTTTACATCATGCATCGTGGTGTAACCAGCTTCTATTGTAGCCACAAAACACCGCGCACTTGGAATCAGACGCGGCTTTAAGGAGTGAGTGCAACCTCTGAGAGAGAGAGGACTTCTTTGTACTCCTTAATTGTAACACTCAATCTTATTGTATAAGAGAGCATTTTGTATCACTTTCATATGTTTGGAAATAAATAAAAGTGACACCTTTCTTTTTGCTTCTTTCGTTGTCTTAAACTTTTTGTCTTCAGTTAGGCGCATAGAAGCAAAGAGTCTTTGACTTTGTCAAAATTATGATGGTAATTTTAATAAGTCAAAATTTGTAGGGAAAGATCCTATTTCAGGAACTCTCACAATACTGTCAGAGGTGTAATATTAACTTGACAGAGATGAAATAATTTTTGGTGGACCTGCCACTTTATAAGAGAAAGTGACAAGTAGAATTGGTACCCCCAGGGAAGGTGAACTTTTATCAAGTGTTCGGGATTAACTTGATTGAGCTCAGCTGGGGATTTGATGGAAACACTGTTGATGGTGTAGTATTAACCTAACAATGTTTTTAGGTAGACTTGTTATTCTGTTGAATAGAACAACAAGTGGGACTAGACTCGCGGGGAATCTAGAAAAGTTTGTTACCGTTAGAGGTGTGATATTAACTTAACGGGTTGAAAGTGATCTTGTCAGAAGTGTAATGTTAACTTGACAAGGATGTGAGTCAGAGGTGTGATATTAACTTAACTCAGAAGTATCACTGTCATAGGTGTAATGTTTAACTTGACAATGAAGGTAATGCTAGAGGTGTAATGTTAACTTAGCATTGGTCATCTCGGCTTGTATAAGGAAGTCGAGGAAAAGGTCAAAACCATAGGTATACTGTTGAACTTAGCAATGACTTGGATGCTAGAGGTGTGGTGTTAACTTGGCATTATCCATTTCAGCTTCGATATGGAAGTCTGAAGAAAAGTGACTGTCAGAGGTGTAATATTAAACCTGACAGAAACCTGATTACTGTTTAGAAGTGTGGTGTTAAACTTTAACAGCAATTTGTCAGAGGTGTAGTATTAACTTGACAAAGATTGACTCATGATAAGAGCAATTTGAGGACCTGTCATTCTGTAGGCGAGAATTGACAAGTGAAAATTTGAAGTGCCAGAGGTATAGTGTTAACTTGGCAAATTTGAAAGTTTGATACTCCGTGTAGAGTTGACAAGCAAAATTTGTACTCGACAAGGAATATTGAAAAGTTTCCATTACCAGAGGTATAGTGTTAACTTAGTAATGGTTGTATTTTGTAGACCTACCATTCTGTAGATGAGAATTGGTAGGGGATTTTGGAGGAAAGAGTGGAGCCAAGTCCACTTTAGGATTTTTAGCAAACCCTCAGCTATCAACGGGTTTTGAGGTGCCTTTACCAACTACCGTTTGAGTTGGGCTAGCCATGCTATTCCCTTCAGCATGATGAGTTGTCGAAGATTTATGTTGGGCTTAAAAGCCAACATTTTCCTCTATCCTTAGCCGTCGGAGGCGTCGGATCAAATGGGAACGTGTCCCTTAGGATTTTTAGCAAATCCTCAGCTGTCAACGGGTTTGAGGTGCCTTTACCAACTACCGTTTGAGTTGGGCTAGCCATGATATTCTCCTCAGCATGATGAGTTGTCGAAGATTTATGTTGGGCTTAAAAGCTAACATTTTCCTCTATCCTTAGCCGTCGGAGGCGTCGGATCAAATGGGAACGTGTCCCTTAGGAATTTTAGCAAATCCTCAGCTGTCAACAGGTTTAATATGCCTTTACCAACTACCGTTTGAGTTGGGCTAGCCATGCTATTCCCCTCAGCATGATGAGTTATCGAGGACTTATGTTGGGCTTAAAATCCAACATTTTCCTCTATCCTTAGCCGTCGGAGGCGTCGGATGTTTGATCAGAGGTGTACTTTTAACCTGATCAGCGGAAGAATACCATTTAAGGATAGTATTTCTTAGTAACCTACCATTGATAGGCATCATGAGTGTATCGCCATTTGAGGTTATGAGGCGATATGACCCATTTGAGTAGACTGACTCTACTACAAATGGTCCTTCCCATTTGGGTTAGAATTTTCCTTTTGTCTTGTGCGTCATCACCATGGGTCTTCTGACGGCTAAGACAAGATCGCCTTTCTTGAAAGTTCGCATTTTAACTTTCTTGTTGAAGGCTCTGGTGATTCGAGCCTGGTAGAGCTCGATTTGCTGTTGGGCCTGCAAACGCTTATCATCTAAGGCCTCCAGTTCCTGGAGTCGCGATCGATGCTTCTCCTCTGTTGTCATCTCCGCTGTCAAGGCGACGCGTAGAGATGGGATTTGGATTTCTAGTGGGAGCACGACTTCACACCCATATACCAAAGAAAATGGCGTGGCTTTAGTTGGGGTTCGCACGGTTGTGCGATAGGCCCATAAGCATTCACCTAGTTTGTCGTCCCAGTCCCGTTGACTTTTCGAGACAAACTTTTTGAGAAGCTTACCAATGGTCTTGTTGAAAGCTTCTGCGAGGCCGTTAGCGGCAGGATAGTATGCCGTTGAGGACACACTCTGGATTCTGAACTTAGCGCAGAATCTGGAACGCCTGGTGTTGATCGAGTTTTCCTGCACACAAAATATGAATATTAGATCTGAGAATTAAAGGTGTGCGAGGTGCTCAATACTAATCCGCGGTAGCAAGGCTATGCGGGTCGTGATCCTCAGGGAGGGACTGCGATGGAAGCGTTAAGCAAGTTTCTCTAAAGTTTTTATCTTTTTTATTAGTTATGATAGTGGTATTTACAATGGGTGGTATTTACAGTGAAGTGGAAGAGAAGAATTTAGGAAGATGTGGATCTAAACTAAAGGAAGAAAAGAAAGAAAACACGTACGAACCTCTTCAGCCTGCTTACCTTTGATCCGTGCGATGATTTACCTTTTCTCGGAAGACTTGCAAGTATGGCGTATAGGATGTTCATCGCCATAAGCCATCAAGGGATCTTCGTTGGCTAGGCAGTCTCGAAGCAGTGGGTCTCATTGTTCACAAGGCATTAGAGAACACATAGAAGAAAGAAAATAGGAACATAGAAGCACAAGAATAAACAAGAGATGAAAAACATAAAATAATAACAAAAACGAACCTTAAACGGATTTCATTAACAATGGAAGATAAGCGGGCTTATACCGCTGTCACCTCAGTACAAGCGAAGACTCCATCCTCCATGAAAGTTTCCTCCACTCTCAGTTACAAAGTTTACAAAATAAAACGAAAATAAAACCTAACCTAAAAACTAAACCCTAGCTTTTGGCCCTTTTCTCGCCTCTGGACGCTCTGTACGTTGCACTGCAGGGGGTATTTATAGGTGCAGAAGGAAGTAGAGTCCTGGATGAACTTGCCCACGAAATCTGGGATTCTAACTCATCCACTTTGCCGCGGAATCTTGGATTTTGCCGCGGATTTGCGGCATTTTTGTGGAATCTGGCCACGCGCTTTGGCGCGTGGCCTCTCCTGGTCCGTCCATGTGGGCTTTTGCTTCTGGAAGTGTGATCCTGGCTCTTAATATTGGGATATGGATATAACTTGGAAATCAAGTTATCTAGATTTTGTATTCTCCCAATCTCTTTTAAACGAATTTCCTTCTCATCTTTGGTTTTTATGCTCATCCTGCAAGAGTTTAGGGTTGGGTAGAATTCTATCCTTCCCTCATCTTTAATAATTGCAACTTTAGCCCTTGTATATTTGCACTTTGACAATCTGATATTTGCACTTTGACTCTTGGGCTTCAAATATGGGCTTGGATCTGGGCTTTTGGGCTCTTTAAGCTTTATTTATTGTTAAAATAACAATTCGAGGCCTGCACACAATAAATTACAAAATTAATAAATGTGCAGAATTAAATGAATAAATATGAAAATGTGATGGTAAATATGATGATAAAAATGCACTTTTGACTACCAATCACACCCCACACTTATCTTTTTGCTCGTCCTCGAGTAAAAACAAAGAAAAAGAAAAAGAAATGAAAAGTTAATCTAACCTAACTCACTTTCGTAGGAATCACGATTGCACTTAGCACGTGCAACAAGCCGTTAAACCTCTAGGTTACCCTAGAGGACGAGTGTTGTCTCGTGAGGGTTTTCAGCGGATTGCACCCACAAAATCCATAAAAAGGTAAATATTTGAATTATATTTGAAGAGACTAAGTAGTCTATAATTTAGGATCCTCATTTTTATTCATTCTTAAACTTAGTCTTAATAAAGTTAATTGTTTTCCATTTTAGGTAAGAATTAAAATTGAATTTCTAATATAGTCTTTTTCGTTACCAAAAATCATATGCATCCTTATGTTTTTACTAGGAATTCCTTAACTTGGACTCTCATGCCTCTTTATATATTTTTTTTCTTTTTTTTATTTATTTTTTTTTAATATGTATAACGCATCTAATTTTCTTTCGTGTAAGCATCAAGGCTTCTTGAGGCCCTCATACCTAACTAATTGATTATTAGATGTGTTAATACATATATCATATTTCTTAGTTCTATTAGGCTTTCTAATCCACCCATGTAGCGAACTTTAAAGTCGGTGGCTCCCAAACCAGTCGGCTTTAGGGCACCAAGTGAGAAAACACCCCGCGGACTCAAATTCGAGTGAATTAGGCCCCAAAACTAAGGACTTTATTTTTTTACTCACCTTTAGGCATGAATACTTATGCTTCTTGAGGCACATGTATCAGCTTAATTGGTGATATTTTTTTTCTTCTATTTTTTTTTTATGAGGCACAAGGTCTTTGTCTTAGAATCCTAGATATGCATTTGGTATGCACATTTCATTAAGGTAAAAATTAAGACTAACTACTTATTCAATTTCTCCTCCTATACCTAAAAATTCAACAATTTATTTATTTTGACCAAGTTTTTAGAAATCCTAATCATGATTTTCCTAATCCTTAAAACTAACTTAGGTTTCTTTCAAAAAAAATAAGTCAAAATACTGTCCTTTTTATAATTTTTTTTTTAAATTTTTTTTTCTTTTTTTTTTTTTTTTATTAGCAAATTTTGTTAGTGTCTACTTATGTTAGTATGTTAGTAAAGCCCACCCCACACTTATATCATGCATTGTCCTCAATGTATGAATGAATGCATATATGCATGAAACAGAACAAGGGAAGGCAGAAGTTACCTTAGGGTGGTGGTTCCGGAGGTGGTCTAATTGGTCCACGAAATGCGGCCCAAACAAGATAACGTGGTAGTTCACGGGACCTACCTTTATTGACCTCTTTTTTATTTACATATTTACAGTCCCCAGAATGAATAGGATCATGAAAGATCCTCTCGTGAAACTTACTCCCTTTACATGACCAGTCCTGGAAAATCATCACAGAGTCATGGTCTATACCTATGTCCAACAAAAGAATGTGACTTGGTAAAATGGTTGACTTGGACTCAAGAATGATAGGTTCAGGATCTAATACCGACTCAGGAAAGAAACTCAAATCAAGTAAAGGTTCAGGAGTCGGGCTAGGATCAAGAAGTGGGTCCAAGTCAAGAAATTGAAACTCAAGTCTACAATCATTTTCCCACAATGGAATGTGACTCAATGTTGGTGATTCAAGTTCAGGAATGATAGGTGTGGGAATCAAAACTGACTTTAAAATATTACCTAAGTCGGGTAACAAAACAGGAGTCAATAATGATTCGAGAATTTGAACTTGATCATAGATTTGGGAATCTAGGTCACATATCTCATTAGTTTCAATCTCATAAAAATGGGAACTTGCCGATTTTTCTATGGGACTTTCAAAATTGCACAATTGGTCAAGTTCAATATGATCATCAAAAATGGGTGATTCAATTTCATGATTTATGGGTATGGGAATAAATGTTGGCTCAGAAAATTGGTCCAAATTGGGTAAGGATACTGGAGTCAACATAGATTCGAAGATGGAAACTGAATCGCAAAGTTGGGGATCGGGTTCACATTCATAATCTAATTCAATCTCATTGAAATTAAAACTAGCCAATTTGTCCAAGGATTGGGATTGAGCAAGTTCATATTGATGTGATGAATTGAATTTTGATCAAGGTCTTCTAAACAGAATGATTCTTGGTTCCTATCAAGATGCTCAAGAATGTTTGAAAGTTTAGAAATTTGATCATTCATCGTATCTTGCAACCGATCTACTTTTTCTTCTATCCCATCGAATAGATCAATGGAGGACTGAAACCTTGGTGATGTGGGAAAAGACGTATATGAAGATAATGGTTGAACAGGTGGTGACCATATGGCTCAGGGGTGTTGAATCCCCATTGACTCTGTGAAGAGTAGTGATGATTATTCCAATCTTGTTCATAGTATTGGGACTGGGGCATGTAATGATTCGGATAAGACCAATCTGGCACACTAGGTTGGTTAGAGTTATGATATGCCGGGTTGGTAATATCCGAAAAAGAGGTTGGTGTATAATATGGATCCTCATTAAAATTGAAAAAATTATTGTTATAGGCCATATCACACAAAGCAAACAAAAGAAAAAAAAAAACAAACAAAAAAGAAAAATTTCTAACCTAAGTTAGGGTAGACCTAGACCTAGACGACTCCTAACTGGTTAGACTGTCCACGGGAGGTAGAGTGTAGACTTTGACCACAAGTTAATCAGCCAGGTCGAGGCAAGAGTGGTGGGAGGTTTTCCGTCAAAGACGTTCCTTAATAAATACCACCACACTTCGGGCTTTCGGCCCTCAATCCCTTTCCTAGACACTGATTTGGCAAGAGTCAACTTCCAACACTGTTCCCCCTTAGGATAATCTCCTATTGAGTCCGAGATGTCCCTAGGGCCAACGTCTACTAATTTTTAAGTTAGGCTTGGGTTAGTGAGTGCTTGGGATATGATTTTTGGGCTAAGGAAGGGTGATGAAATCCCCACCTTATCTTGTTAATGGGTTATGCCCTTAAGATGAATTAGTGCAAGTGTACAAGATAAATAGATAGAATTCACTTAAAGCAGAAAATCAACCAAGAGATGAGTCCTATTCTACATGCAATGCGTACGTACCTTGCTCCAGCACTCTTCAACAGTAAAATAAAAATAATTGAAAAGACACGTGCCTAATATGCAAACGTCTAATCAAATTTTATTTTTAACAACCAATAATTTACTGTTGAATTATTAGCAATTTACAGGTATATCACAGAACAAATCAGAACAGAGCAGAAAGCAGAATTTTTAACTTGAAGCACCCTGCAAAAAATTGGATCAGTAATTCACCACTGTTGCCGCGTTTCCGCGGCTCTGGCCGCGGATCCGCGGCAAAACAGTGGGTTCTGGTGCTCTGCCTTCGAGGCAGAGGCACAGAATAGCAATATGTCCACTGCTGCTGCTATGTTTCTGTTTCCTGTTCTCCAAATCTGCAAACAGAAAAGAATAAAGAATTAGTTAAAAATTAAATTTTTATTTTAGAGATAAACTTACCATCCCTCCCCGGCAACGGCGCCAATTTGTTGATCGAGTTTTCCTGCACACAAAATATGAATATTAGATCTGAGAATTAAAGGTGTGCGAGGTGCTCAATACTAATCCGCGGTAGCAAGGCTATGCGGGTCGTGATCCTCAGGGAGGGACTGCGATGGAAGCGTTGAGCAAGTTTCTCTAAAGTTTTATCTTTTTTTATTAGTTATGATAGTGGTATTTACAATGGGTGGTATTTACAGTGAAGTGGAAGAGAAGAATTTAGGAAGATGTGGATCTAAACTAAAGGAAGAAAAGAAAGAAAACACGTACGAACCTCTTCAGCCTGCTTACCTTTGATCCGTGCGATGATTTACCTTTTCTCGGAAGACTTGCAAGTATGGCGTATAGGATGTTCATCGCCATAAGCCATCAAGGGATCTTCGTTGGCTAGGCAGTCTTGAAGCAGTTGGGTCTCATTGTTCACAAGGCATTAGAGAACACATAGAAGAAAGAAAATAGGAACATAGAAGCACAAGAATAAACAAGAGATGAAAAACATAAAATAATAACAAAAACGAACCTTAAACGGATTTCATTAACAATGGAAGATAAGCGGGCTTATACCGCTGTCACCTCAGTACAAGCGAAGACTCCATCCTCCATGAAAGTTTCCTCCACTCTCAGTTACAAAGTTTACAAAATAAAAACGAAAATAAAACCTAACCTAAAAACTAAACCCTAGCTTTTGGCCCTTTTCTCGCCTCTGGACGCTCTGTACGTTGCACTGCAGGGGGTATTTATAGGTGCAGAAGGAAGTAGAGTCCTGGATGAACTTGCCCACGAAATCTGGGATTCTAACTCATCCACTTTGCCTCGGAATCTTGGATTTTGCCGCGGATTTGCGGCATTTTTGTGGAATCTGGCCACGCGCTTTGGCGCGTGGCCTCTCCTGGTCCGTCCATGTGGGCTTTTGCTTCTGGAAGTGTGATCCTGGCTCTTAATATTGGGATATGGATATAACTTGGAAATCAAGTTATCTAGATTTTGTATTCTCCCAATCTCTTTTAAACGAATTTCCTTCTCATCTTTGGCTTTTATGCTCATCCTGCAAGAGTTTAGGGGTAGAATTCTATCCTTCCCTCATCTTTAATAATTGCAACTTTAGCCCTTGTATATTGCACTTTGACAATCTGATATTTGCACTTTGACTCTTGGGCTTCAAATATGGGCTTGGATCTGGGCTTTTGGGCTCTTTAAGCTTTATTTATTGTTAAAATAACAATTCGAGGCCTGCACACAATAAATTACAAATTATTAATAAATGTGCAGAATTAAATGAATAAATATGAAAATGTGATGGTAAAATGATGATAAAAATGCACTTTTGACTACCAATCACCTGGCTGATGAACTGGGGTCCATTGTCATGGACAATTCGCCGAGGTACACCGAAACGGTAAATAACGTGATGTTCACGAACTTGATCACGTTCGACGACTTGACTCCTTCAAGGAATGGCCTCAGCCCACTTAGAGAAATAATCGGTTATTGCCAAAATGAACCAATGTCCTTTTGATGATGGTGGGCTGATAGGGCAACCACATCCATCCCCACATTTTAAATGGCCAGGTAGAGGTCGTAGAGTGGAGGTATCCCGGTGCTTGATGGATGAAATCCCCATGCACTTGGCAAGCGTGACACCTTTCAGCATAGGTTGACGGCGTCAGCAATCATCTTAAGCCAATAATAACCCAATCTTTGAAGTCGATGCCAGTTTTGGGCCAGGTTGATGGGCTCCACACATACCATCGTGGGCTTCCCTCAATATCTCTTGGGCTTCTTTTGTGAGAGGCACCGGAGTAAGATCCCATCATCCGATCGACGATACAATGTTCGCGTAATCGCATTATAATAGAATTTGGGGGCTTTCCTTCGAATGGCAGCCCCTCTTTGGTGTCTTCAGGCAGAATGTCGTATAAGACGAAATAATGTAGGGGAATCGCCAGTCTCTAAGCTCTGGAACCGGTCGATGCTTCAAGTGCTTCTTCGCTGACAATCTCCCTTTGACTCCTGATAGCCCTCGAGAGCATTTCTCGGGCAATACAAGTCGTGGCTGTAGACGAATATCTTCTCCATTGCTCCAGCTGGAAGAGCTAAGGAGGCCGCGAGGGATGCGAGTGCATCTGCATGCGCATTTTGCCTGCGCGGTACATGGTCGATGTAGAAGCTTGTAAACCCCTCGGCCATGCGGATAGTCGCGTTGTAATAGGGTACTAAGTCTTCATGTCTGACTTCGTACTCCCCGCGAACTGGGTGACGATGAGTTTAGAGTCACCGTATGCCTCGAGATTTTTAACGCCAATCTCATCGGCGAATTGCATCCCAATCAAAAGAGTGTTGTACTCCGCCACATTGTTGGAACAAGGCTCAGTTAATGGACAGCTCGGGGAATCACATAATTTGTGGGGATACGAGTACTACTCCTACCCCCGCTACTACGTGTCCCTTCGGGCTTGTTCTTGATGCACCGTCAAAGAAAAGTTGCCATACTTGACTTTCGAACGATGTCTGAGTCAGGCAGACTTCAGCAACTTCATCTGGGAGATCCTCGTAGACTTTGGCTGCCCTCGGATCTGGGTGCTCAGCTAGGAAATCCGCGACTGCTTGTCCCTTAATGGCCTTTTGTGGTAAAAAGCGCATCTCATATTGGGAGAGCAATATGGCCCATTTTGCCAGCCGGCCATTTAGCGATGAAGGTTTAGTCATAAGTAACCTCAGGGGTTGACTTTTGATATGACGTTTATAGTTTGGCCTACCAAATAGTGTCGCATTTTCTGGATAGCGAACACCAGTGCCAAACATTCCTTCTCGATCGGGTTATACCGATGTTCGGCTCCGATCATTGTTCTACTCAGATAGTAGATTGCTTGCTCACGTCCTCGATCGTCATTCTGAGCTAGTAGAGCTCCCAAAGAATGATCCATTGCTCGGACGTACACCAGAAACGGCTTTCCGGCTACTGAAGCTGCAAGGACGGGTGGTTGGTGAGGTATTGCTTGATTTCCTCGAACGCTTGTTGGCAAGCGTTATCCAAATGAATGAGACACCCTTCTTCATTACTTAGCGAAGGGTTGGCATCTTCCGGAGAGATTTGATATAAACCTGCGGATGTACGCTAATCGTCCCTGCAATCCCCTGAGTTCTTTGAGATTTCTCGGGGTTGGCATCTCCTGGATAGCGCGAACCTTTTCTGGGTCCAAGTGAATTCCGGTGGATGTTACAACAAATTCTAAGAATTTGCCACTGGCCACCCCCAGGAAGGACTTTGTGGGATTCATCTTCAATCGATGAGCCCGCATGATGTCAAAGACCACCTTCAAGTCCGCTATGTGATCGCCTTTCGTGCGGCTTTTTACCGCGATGTCATCAACATAACATTCCACCGTTTTGCGTATTTGTTGATGGAAAATGACGTTCATGGCCCTTTGGTATGTTGCTCCTGCATTTTTTCAGTCCAAAGGGCATGACGGTGTAGCAATATACCCCTAGAGGTGTCCTAAAGAAGGTATGCTTTTCGTCATCAGGATACATTTTGATTTGATTGTATCCTGAGAATCCGTCCATGAAGGACATTCGCTCGAATCTACAAGTATTGTCAATCATGACATCTGTGATCGGCAATGGGATTCGTCCTTGGGCAGCCTCGTTTTAGATCGCGAAAGTCGATGCAGATCCGGATCTTCCCGTTCTTCTTGGCGACGGGGACGATGTTGGCTACCCAGTCGGGATGTTGTTCTTCCCTGATGAAGCCAGAATCAATAAGTTTTTCTGACTTCGGATTGAATTGCCTCCATTATCTCTGGACGAAACCGTCGCTTCTGTTGTTTGACAGGCTTTACGTCCGGATTGATGTTGAGGCGGTGCATAGCCACTTGAGGATCAAGTCCTGGCATGTCCTCATAATTCCAGGCGAAGACGTCTATATACTCTCGTACAAGGATATTAGATCTTTCTTCTCCGAAGGTGACAGGCCGTCACTTATGAAGATGGGCTTAGGGTTAGCTTCATCTCCTAGGTTGACCTGAACAACCTTATCTTCTGTGGGTGGCTCGCGCTGTTCGAAGCGGGTATCCCAAAGAGCATTTAAATGTTTGATCCAAGGATCTGTATCAGATTGGATCATTTCTTCATTTCCATCTTCCAGGTGGCTTGTCGAGGCCATGTTCACTGAAAGTTCCTTGAAGATGTTGCCGACACTGACATCTGATTCCACGATGACGTGTCTGAAGAATAATCATGACCTGATGGTTCTCCGAATCAGAGGCTGATGGGGTCGGAGTTGATACATAGCCCAATTCCCGGCGCGTCTGATGATAATAACGGGGGCCTTCTCTTTCGGTACAAAGGATCGAAGCAGTGTCCTCCTTCCTTGCCGAAGTTCAACCCGGGTCGTTGGTCAGGTCGTACCCCATGCATCTCATCATTTTGAGTACTTTTGGTTCGTAATGATCGAACAGAGGTGATTCTTCCTCGCTTTCCGAGTCTTTATCCGCGGGTGTTGGTTCAGACGAGATTCGCCCAAAAAGAATTGGTTTTTTGGCCTTTCCGTCTTGCTGGAACCATAAAGATAGATTCTTGCGCATTACCGTTATCTTGGTATGTCTCGAAGGACGATTTCACTGGTACATGCAATGATGTCAAGGCACCCATTGCCGACCAGAGATCGTCATCCACGTCAGTGCTAGTGTCGACGGTACTGAATCAGACGCACACGCAGAAAAATACGCAAACTAAATCTTCGTTAATATACCACCGCCTACATCGTCGGTGGTATTATCAACATCGAGCTTATTAGTGCTCTTTACAAGTGGTTCTAACTCCCACAGGCACTCTTCTTTCTCGGGCTCGGTGTCAGCTTCGTTACCAGAGTCTGGCTCCTCTGGTCGCGGGACTTCATCCGTCTCCGCCGGATCCTGGTACAGCAAAGAGTCGGTGAAATAATTCTCGCCCCTTTAAACGGATACCTTTCGGCGATCAACGTCTGCACCTTTCCACTCCCGTCAATGTATTTCATGACTTGGTGGAGAGTGAGGGAACGATGGAGTTGCGGTGGATCCATGGTCGTCCCAACAGTAGGTTGTAGGAAGTGTCGGCGTCAATGATGTAGCATGTCACTTCCGACTTGAGACTTCCAATCTGGCATTTGAGCTTGATCTTCCCCATCGGACGGGTCTGGTTGGCATTGAACCCATAGATGGTCGTCTGAGTAGGGCTCAAACGATGAGTAGGAATGCGAGATGTTGCATGACCCGCGAGGCATGTGCTCAACGCGGACCCTGGATCTACCTGGATGCGGTTCACCTCAGACGATCCAATATACCCTGTGAAGTACAGAGGTCGATCGTGCTTCCCTTTAACCTGCATATCATCTGCAGTGAAGGTGATGCAGGGGGCATTCTGGGAGGTGTGGAGGCAATCCTCTACATCTTCCTCCTTCGGCACCTGGGTCATGAAGACCTCAGCATTTGCCAGAGCTTCTTGCAGAGCTTCCTGGTCGACTTTGATAGTCTAAGAAGTTCATACAAGGTAATGCGTGCCGGAATGTTGGCCAACTGAGCCAGGACATCAAAGCGGTAAGGCGCCGTAGACCCTTCCGTGATGCCCTTTTGAAGGGCTCGAGAAAATCGAGTCTCTTTCTGCTTTTCCACAGGTGGCTTTGTGGAGGGCCTGACTGGCTCCGCAGTTGGTTGTGGAGGGGCTACTGCCGTCTCGCCGTACTGTTTCAAGTACGGCTGTCCTGAACGGGTTCCCGCCATTGGTTGGTTGGGCTCTGCAGCCAAGACTATCGTTTCCTCCTCTGAGTCGGTTAATGAGGGGATATCAGTCTCCGCTTCTCGGGAAGAGGCACATACCACATTGCAAGACGAGGCTTTTGCCTTGCCTTTGAATTTCCTATTGGTCACAGTAGTCCATTGCTGTTCATCGACAAGGTCAGGGTGGACCCACATAATTTTCCCCTTGAGGTGTAGGGACGGGTACCAAGCCTTTCTCTTGCTGCTGGTGAGGGTCTGTGTTGACCACTCTTAGTTCTCCTCTCGGAACAGGAGTCACCCCGCAGGCATGGGGGTTGTCTTCCAAACTGGAGAACTGACGTCACATTAGCCGTCACCTTCTTCTGCTCTGGTCGGAGCTTTAGCACCTCCGCGTCAATCAGAGCCTGAAGGATCCTTGAAGACGTAGTAGCTTTTGGTGGGATGTCCCAACATCCTGTGGTACATGCAGTAGTTGGGATTGTCGGTCCTTGCCGACTTCCTCTGGGCGCCTAGCTTCAGGGAGCTTCAGTCGGTTGCTCTTGTTGAGTAGTTTAAAGAGCGAATCGACATGTTCCTCCTTGAAGGAATATTGCTTGTTGGCGCGTGGCTGGCTTGAAGAGCCACTCGTCTTGCCTGATTGGGGTTTGGCGGGAGATTTGATCTCCGTTGCCAAATTATCCTTCCGCTTTTGTTTGGAGGGATGTGTCTGGTGCACGCCTTGTCGACCTTTCCGGCCTAGGCTTACCTTCCTCCGCTCTTACGCGGGCAACAATCTCCTCAGCCTGTTCACCTTGTTGGACTAATTGCTTCCAGGTGCGGCTTTCAGCAACTCCTATTTGAGCAAGGTGGTGAGGTTGGAGATTGTGGCGGCATGTTTCCACCAGGGTGGCCTGGGTCATACCGCTTGGACACCGGAGTGCCATATTCCGAAATCTTTCACGAAAGATTTGACGGACTCCCTTTCCGCTGTTTGGTAGCCAAAAGGGTGGGCATCGTGACTTCGGAGTCATCTTCGAAGAAGCGTGTTAAGAACAGCTTCTCCAGATCGCCCCAGTTCTTGATAGAACCCTCTGGGAGCTTCATGAACCATTCAAAGGCTAACCCTTTCAGGGTGCCGATGAACAGACGCGCCAGGATAGCATCGTTGTCTACTACATTCCCGGTTTGGATTTGAAGTAGTAGATGTGCTGGTTGGGTGACCCCTTCCCATCAAAGGCTTGGAGAGTTGGAGCTTTGAACTTGGAGGGTATGGAACTAAGTCCCACTCAGCCGGATAGGGCCGGACCACTCCCGCTTCTTGGAGGCCTTTACGGTTAGTGAGGGCCTCGATGGCGTTGCTCCAATTGACTCATTCTTTTAGCATGAGCCTTCCCTGGGTCATGGTAACCCTTTGCTTGCGACGAGGACTTGGACGAGCCGGAAGTAGATCGCCGCGTCTCCTCAGAAGGTTCGGAAGATGAGTTTTCTCCTTTCTCCCTTTGCCCTTTGACTTTTTAGGAGGAGGTCTCCTCTGTCTTCGAGCAGTTGTGCAATCGCCTGCTTGAGGGAATCGATAGATTCTTGCTGAGAAAGAATCATATCCATTTGTGCCTTCTGGATCTGCTCTAAACGCTTAGCCGTCTCCTCAGGAGTGTCTGTCATGTAGGCGAAGGTCTCCTTCTCGACGGAAGAGTTTGAAGCCCTAGATTCTGCTACGGCGGAGTGAGAATCGTACACTTCAACACGCCGTGGGCTAAAGCATTATAGTTAATTGGGGGAATGGCCCCAGTCCGGGTGCGAGTGTGTCGATACACCCCTTCCGGTTTAGAGTCAGACTCAGACTCTCGGAGCTGACTACAAGTTGTTTCCCCTTGCTCCTGCTTGTCATATTCACAGTGAGCTCCGGGTACTCAACGTCAGAGAAAGTTTTCCTTCTATGGGAGCGTCTTCTTTAGCTGACGGGGGAATCAGGGTCAGCTGTCTGACTAAAGACTGCTGGTGTACGCCTGATCCGCAACGGCACTCAGAGAGCATATGATGAGCCGTTGGCAGCAACACGACGAAGTGGCCTGATTGGCATTTCTTTTCTTCGTCAGATAATCCCTCAAATCCATGGGAGGGGGATTAAAAAGATTAGCCTCGCAACGTAGAAGACGGGAGGCATCCATGTGTTGTACAGCCTGGACGCAGGCATCAGGGACGCGGTTCTTGCGCCGCAGCTGTTCAGCGCGCGTTTGGCGTCTCTGTTGAGATAAGACGCGCCTGTCTGCGTTGCTGTTTGGTGTGTCGGGGCAGCGACACTTGAGAGAGGATGGGCTGCTGGGCCCCACGCCTATGGGCTCGTGCCTCTTGCGCTTGTCGAGGCGCAGAGGTCTCACCTTGGCGTTTGGTGAGTTGGTCTTCAGAGGACCTAACTGAAGGAATTACGCGAATTTCACGTACTGGACGGGCGCGGGCAAGTCGCGAGATTGTACGTCGCGTCCAGCCTCAGTTGGACAACCAACAGTTCCAACTTGTAGGTGACGCGCACGTCTCCTCTGTCGACGCTCAGCGTTTCGATTGCGTCGAGGAGGTGGAGAGAGACCAACGACATCCTGATGCTGGGCACAAGGGACTTTGACCACGCGGGTCCTCCTGAGAGACGCTGACGCGGGTGTTCTGTGCGACGCGGTTGGTCGCAAAGGCAGATGTGCCTGGGACCACGCGGGCCTTCTGAGAGGCGTTGGCGCGTGTACCTTGCTTGGCACAGTCGGCAGTAGGGGCGCTCGAGAAAGCCACAGATCGGGCCTCGAGGCCATTCCCCGTCGAGACCCGGCGGCAGACGCGGGTCTTTGGGCTCTTGGAGCCGAAGAGAGAAACTCTTCGTACTTCGCCTGGTCGAACTCGACAACGAGTGACTCGACCATCTTCCCTTATGGTGGACGTCATCCTGCGCCACGATTTGTTCGTCAGTGACAAATGTAGTCCCCAGCGGAGTCGCCATCTCTTGTACGCGCCGGAAAGAAAGAGGTAGAAAATGGGTGTAAAGATTTCCTTGAATCAAATGAAACTATTACAACCAGACTTTTCCTTCCAGTTACAAGGGAGGGAGGATTGTTGAGTCTTGAATCCCCCCTTGTTTAATGCTGGGTTCTTCATGTAGCGGTGGAGAGTGAATCTTGTTCTCCGTTGACCGGATGACCGTCTGGACCTTCGGGGATCTTCTCTTCGGTAGGTAGAAGGAGTAACACAGCTCCGTCTACCAAAACTCTCAAAGAGAAGGTAGGCGAAGAGCAGCTCGTACGCAGCAAGCTTGACGAAGAGTTGAGCTCTCTCCTGTCTTGATCTCTCTCTCTCTGTGATCTCTGATCGCTGATTGCCGATTTTAGGATCCGCGCCTTGTCTGTCCCCCTTCCTTCTTTTCTTTTCCGTTGATGCAAACAAGGCTATTTATAGAGGTCCCAGGGGTGAACGTGCCCCCTGAAAACGCTCCACAATGAGGGGCCACTTCCCGCTACTTGTGCGGCGACCGGCCCCGTAATCCAGGTGGTTACAACCGAGGCGCGGGTTTAGAACCCGCGCCTTGATGCTGAGACGCGGGTGTCGAGCCAACGCGCCTTGATGTTGAGACGCGGGTGTCGAGCCAACGCGCCTTGATGCTGAGACGCGGGTGTCGAGCCAACGCGCCTTGATGCTGAGACGCGGGTGTCGAGCCCACGCGCCTTGATGCTGAGACGCGGGTGTCGAGCCCACGCGCCTTGATGCTGAGACGCGGGTGTCGAGCCCACGCGTCTAGAACTTGAGACTCTGCTTTTATTGGCTTGTCCTTTAGTGACTTTTAGACAGCCTACACAATCGGACACTCAATTAGATGATTGCTCTAGTTCCTATTGTGATGGTTGCTTAGAAGCTCAAACCTTAATATGAAACTTGCCACAAAGCTTGAAATTTCTTGGAAAAACACAAACTTTTGAAAGAAGATAATCTTGTTTTGAAAAATAATTAAAGGATTTGTTTTCTAATTTTGAATTGGTTTTGCAAGAGAAGGAAGAGATCACTAGTGAACGTGACTCACTAAGATCTCAACTAGACCTTGCCCTTAATGAGATTGAAATTTTGAAAAGCAAAAATGATTGTGATGATGTTGTGAAGCACAATGAGATTTTATCTTCTAAATTGGATCTTGTTTGAAGAAAATCTCACTTTGAAAAATAATATTGATTCAATTACTAAAGAATTGGATTTGGTTTTGATTAAAAATAAATCTTTGCAAGAAGAGATTGATATTCATGTTTGCCATGCTAGTGTAGCCTCTTGTTCTAGCACACCTATTGCATGCTCCACTTTATCTTCTACTATTGAAAATGATATAAATGTTTTGAAGAAAAGTGTTGAATGTTTGGGATCCACTTTGAGCCAATGCACATTGAATCATTCACGTTTGGAAACCTTGGTTCGCAAGAAACAAGGTCCATCTTTACATGCACACCCTACACGGCATACACATGCTTTCCACGGACACAATCATGACATGTATGCTCATGTACACATTGTGGTCGAAAAGGCCATCTTGCTAGATTTTGTTATGATCGTTTACATATTGAAAATTTAGCAAATAATCTTGTTTGGGTTAGGAAAGACACTAACTCCTATGGACCCAAAGAAAATGGGTACCAAAAATCACCTCTTTGACTTTGGATGTAGGTGGGAGCTCTCGCATCACGTGAGGGTATTGGTGCCTTGAGGTGGATGCATTCTAAGCTTAAAAGAACCATTGGATGCTTCACTCTCAAGGAGATTTGGTGGGAGGACCACCGTGGTTTGGAGAACTAGAGATGCACCTTCATCGGTTTTGGTATCATTCTCTAACTCCCATTTTTATTTGCATGCTTTTCATGTTCATCTATTTATAGCATGTCTTGGTTTATTGTTCATTATGCTTATGTCATGTTGATTAGATTAGTGTTATACATGTTTAGTTACTTGAGCACCCATGTTTTTATATGGATCTATATTTAGTGTTCTCACCTTGTTTAAACTAACATGTATGCCCTAGATCTAATGTACATGCATATAGATAATGATCATATGGATATGTATGACTTTTGTTTTAATAATTCATGTTTTGATGTTGGATTATGATTCCCATTTTATGCTTCATGTTTTGACTACTTGCTTGAATGATAAGTTTTCATTAAGAATAGGATTTATACTTGTACAACTAGTGAGCTACAAATAAACCTTTATATATTTTTGTGCTTGAACGCTCATTTGTATTCACTTGATGTACTAGTATAGTCTAGTTTTGATGATTATTGCATTTGACTTGTATTCACTATTTTACATGTTTTGTTTTAACTTCATGTATATGTCCATCTTGTCCAAACTATCATTTATACATATACATCCTTGAGCCACGTGCCTTCATGCATATACTTTTGTGGACTCATTATATTTGGGATATGTATGTATACTTTAGTTTGTACATGACATACATATGCCTTGAAGTTCAAATCGTTTTAATGATTTTCATGTTTTAGGAAATTTCTATTGGAAATAAAAATTTAGTTTATCATGTGTTAATGTTTTAAAAGGAATTTCATTTAAGCTTGAATGCAAAATCTTCATGACTATGTATTTCACATTACACTTGTTCACTCACTTTATTATGTTTCTCATGATTGTGTTTTCATGAGTATGATATGGGCTTTATGGATTTGAGTGTTTAGTGATCATGTGATTTTCATGTTTCATGAAATGAAAAATATTTTGTGTTATTCCTTACTTGAAGGACTTCATACTAGTTAACAAGTTTTCCATTTAACTAGTTGCGATATTCTTCATTTTGGTAGTGATTTTCAAACAAACTATAATTTCAAATCTATTTTTGAAAAACCCTACCTTCTATGGGTGGTTGGATGGAGATCATGTTCATGTATGCCTTACAATGAAAATCCTTTTTATCTTGAACCATGATTGGGTGGTAGGTTATATGAGATATACACTTGTATTTATTGTTGTTTCAATTGGTATCATTGAATTCTTTCAATTGGTATCAATATTACATCTTTTTGTATACTCATATATGTTTGTATTTATATATGTATGCTTGTACTTCAAATAGTATCAAATTTCAATTGATATCTATCTTTTACATACATATATAGATGATTTATTTGTGCTTATTATATCCCTATATCTTGAAGCACAAATTTTGTCTATGCTTAGCTTAAAATTTTAAATTGAAACAATGTTAAAGCAAATTTTCAATTGATTTAATTTTCAATTGGTATCTTATTTCAAGCATATGCATATTTTCATTTGGTATTTCATAAAGGGGGAGAAAACTAGTATTTTATTTTTCAATTGGTATTTTATCTTTCAATTGATATTTTGTTTGGTATTCCACTCCCTTGCTTTATGATAGAAAATAAAGATTTCAATTGGCAAAGAAATAATTTCAATTGGTATCTTGTGTTTTTAAAAGAATAATAGTTTCATTTGGTATCAAGATTTGTTTTTAAGGAAATTCAAAATTAGTATTGTTAATCTCAAATTGGTATCAAGTTTGTTTGTTTACAATTGGTAGGTTATTTGATTACTTACTATTGGTATCAAGATTTTTATTGTTTTCAATTGGTATATGTTCTCGTTTTGATTTTAATTGATTTGTTGTTTTTCAATGGTATCAATATACACTTCATTGCCACATTTTTTTTAATTGTATCATTTGATTTAACCATTTATTATTTCTTTGCTTTGAACAAAAAAAAGGGAGAGAAAAATTTATTGTTTTGCTTTTGCCTTTAACCCTTTTTGATGATTGACAAAAAGGGGAGAATAATTTGAGTTTTATATATGCATATTTATGTTTTGCATATTTTAAGTTTTATTGGTATCTAGAATACTTTTTATTTGTTCTGAAAAAATTCATTGGTATCTAGAGCTTTTTATTGTTTTATGCATATTCATGTTTCATGTTTAGTATTCATTGCATATCTATTTAGTTGTTTATTGCTATGCATGAGTTAAGGGGGAGCTTCTTTGAAGCTTAACTTTAATCCATGCATATATACTCCATGAGTTTTGTCATCATCAAAAAGGGGGAGATTGTTGGCCCAAAGGCCTTCCACTCTCGTTTTGATGATGATTAACTCATGTAGTTATGTGTACTAATTATCTTGTGATTTTAGTTTCAGATCATAGTCAAGATATTAGTAGGTGATTAGCTTCAACAAGATGATTTGGAAGCTTTCACATGTTGATTCAAGAGCCCGAGCGTCAAAGATCATATATAGCACTTGCTCGGTGGATCAAAGAGTTTTGGATCGAGTCGGCTTGGAGATTGCACTCTACAAGAGACATCGGTACCATAGTTTAGTTTTGTGTTTAGATCCAAATTGTAAAGATTAGAATAGTATGATAAGCTCAAGTTCACAACACACACGTTTCATGTTTTGGTTTTCGGTTCTTGGTTTAACCGATCTTGGTTTGCATGAATAGATTTTATATCAAACAAGTTACATGTTTTAATGTATATTAGATTTGTTCTATATACATGCATGCTTCAACTCTTAGACAAACTTACTTTGATATACCTATTTCATGTGTTTTAGGTTTTGTGTTTCAACAAACTTATTTTGGAATTAAGACAAAAACATGGATATATATGTTTCATGTATATTGGATTTCTATCCATATGCATCATGCTTCAAAGAGTTTTAAATATCATGTTTTTGTATTTGAATGAGTTTTAGACAAAATGTTTTTTCTATTCAAAGATCCAAGTTTTAGAAAATACAATTTTTAGTTTTTGGTAAAATGATAAGACACAAAAATAGTTTTAATTGCTTGATATTTTAGTCAAAACTTTTATCATATGTTCATATATCAAGGCATATTGTCAAAACTATTTTTGGGATTTTTAAGTAGTTTACAAGAATTTATTGGATATTCATTTCCTCTGTTTTTCTGACCTGTACAGTGTCTGCCAGGCTAGGTCGGTCGACCCTAACGGTCGACCGCACCATGTAGCCGGTCGACCGTCAGGGTCGACCGACGTGCACGGATACGTGCACCAGGCTACACTTGTAGCCGGTCGACCGTCCGGGTCGACCGGGCTGAGAGCAGAGCTCTCTGTTTGTTTGGGTCGACCGGGGCGGTCGACCGGTAGCAGCCAACGGGCAAATTTTGACCGTTAGGCGGTCGACCGGCCGGTCGACCGGCAGGGTTATTTTGGCAAAATCTGCTGCCAACGGCTAGTTTCCAGATTTGCCTATAAATACCCCATTGGAAAGAGTTTTTCTCCAAGAATTTTTGTGCGAAATTTTTCATACTCTCTGGTGTTTTTACAGCAAACAAAGGAAGTTTTTGAGCTAAATTTGAACAATCCTTTTGGTGTTTTTATTAGGGTTGGAAAATCAAAGAAAGGGTTTTGGGAAAAGATTTTGATTGAACTTCTCTATCTTTGTTTCAGTTTTTCCCAAGGATTTTTCTTTGTGATTTCTGATTTCCATTCCTTTGGTTTTATCCACACTTGAGCAAAGATCTACTATCTATATCTATAGGAAATTTGTGGGAAAAGATATAGTTTGTGGTTGTTGCTTTAGACCACCAAGTTGTAACCCAATCTTTACTTGCTTTGTGCTTTGGGTTGTATCCCTCAAGTTATGAGGTGATCCTTGTATTGGTTTGGTGTTTGCCTCAAGGAGGAGGTTGTGATTGTTGGAGTTTGCCTCAAGAAGGAGGTTGTGATTGTTGGCTTGGAGTGGTGCCTCAAGGAGGAGGTTGTATTTGTAAAGAGAGGAGTTGGGTTCTCCTTGTGAGAGTTCTTAGTGGACTTGCTAGTGGATTAGAAATCCTTCGTGTGTCGAAGGCGGGGATGTAGAGCTGGGTGCTCGAACCTCGGAACATATCTTGTTGTTTGCGCTTGATCCATTGACTCTCTCTATCTCTCTCTTTACTTTGTGCCTTGCGTCTCTATTTCATATTGTGCATACATATCTATATTGCTTGGCTTGGTTGTGTGTGCATCACTTGTTGATCACACTTGAGTGCTCATTGCTATTAAGTTTTTAAATTCCGCATTTAGTTCATTAGATTAGCCATATCACCTATTCACCCCCCCTCTAGGTGACTTTCAATTGGTATCAGAGCTAGCGCTCCTGATATTTAGGTTTAACCACCTAGGAGTGAGATCTTGGTTTACTAATCTTCATTTGCATATTTCATTTGCACACATATAGTTGCACTCATGGATAGCCCTCCTATGTTTGACCATTTTAGACTTGATGCTTGGAAGGCAAATATGAGTAAACATTTAAAAAGCTTAGGACATCTAGTTTATCAAGCCTCTACTCAAGAATCATTCCCTAATAGTAGCAAGCATAAAAAGGCTAATGCATTAGCACTTAGAGCACTTAGAGCATCTCTTAATGAACATCTTTTACCGGTTTTTGATCATTATGACTCGGCTTTTGCAGTTTGGAGCATATTGACCTCTCCCGAGCTTCCAAGGATTATTAACAAGATGAGGAGATCTATGAGAGAAAAGTCCGAAGAGCATTGCTTCATGGTCAAAGGGAATAACTCCCTTAAGGTACAATCGGACACTCAATTAGATGATTGCTCTAGTTCCTATTATGATGGTTGCTTAGAAGCTCATACCTTAAATATGGAACTTGCCACAAAGCTTGAAAATATCTTGAAAAAACACAAACTTTTGAAAGAAGATAATCTTGTTTTGAAAAATGAATTAAAAGATTTGTGTTCTAATTTGAATTGGTTTTGCAAGAGAAGGAAGAGATCACTAGTGAACGTGACTCACTAAGATCTCAACTAGACCTTGCCCTTAATGAGATTGAAATTTTGAAAAGCAAAAATGATTGTGATGATGTTGTGAAGCACAATGAGATTTTATCTTCTAAATTGGATCTTGTTTTTAAAGAAAATCTCACTTTGAAAATAATATTGATTCAATTACTAAAGAATTGGATTTGATTTTGATTAAAAATAAATCTTTGCAAGAAGAGATTGATATTCATGTTTGCCATGCTAGTGTAGCCTCTTGTTCTAGCACACCTATTGCATGCTCCACTTTATCTTCTACTATTGAAAATGATATAAATGTTTTGAAGAAAAGTGTTGAATGTTTGGGCTCCACTTTGAGCCAATGCACATTGAATCATTCACGTTTGGAAAACTTTGCTTCGCAAGAAACAAGGTCCATCTTTACATGCACACCCTACACGGCATACACATGCTTTCCACGGACACAATCATGACATGTATGCTCATGCGTACATTTGTACACATTGTGGTCGAAAAGGCCATCTTGCTAGATTTTGTTATGATCGTTTACATATTGAAAATTTAGCAAATAATCTTGTTTGGGTTAGGAAAGACACTAACTCCTATGGACCAAAAGAAAATGGGTACCAAAAATTAACTCTTTGACTTTTGATGTAGGTGGGAGCTCTCGCATCACGTGAGGTAATGGTGCCTTGAGGTGGATGCATTCTAAGTTAAAAGAGAACCATTTGGATGCTTCACTCTCAAGGAGATTTGGTGGGAGGACCACAGTGGTTTGGAGAACTAGAGATGCACCTTCATCGGTTTTGGTATCATTCTCTAACTCCCATTTTTATTTGCATGCTTTTCATGTTCATCTATCCATTGCATGTCTTGGTTTATTGTTCATTATGCTTATGTCATGTTGATTAGATTAGTGTTATACATGTTTAGTTACTTGAGCACCCATGTTTTATATGGATCTATATTTAGTGTTCTCACCTTGTTTAAACTAACATGTATGCCCTAGATCTAATGTACATGCATATACATAATGATCATATGGATATGTATGACTTTTGTTTTAATAATTCATGTTTTGATGTTGGATTATGATTCCCATTTTATGCTTCATGTTTTGACTACTTGCTTGAATGATAAGTTTTCATTAAGACTAGGATTTATACTTGTACAACTAGTGAGCTACAAATAGACCTTTATATATGTTTGTGCTTGAACGCTCATTTGTATTCACTTGATGTACTAGTATAGTCTAGTTTTGATGATTCTTGCATTTGACTTGTATTCACTATTTTACATGTTTTGTTTTAACTTCATGTATATGTCCATCTTGTCCAAACTATCATTTATACATATACATCCTTGAGCCACGTGCCTTCATGCATATACTTTTGTGGACTCATTATATTTGGGATATGTATGTATACTTTAGTTTGTACATGACATACATATGCCTTGAAGTTCAAATCGTTTTAATGATTTTCATGTTTTTAGGAAATTTCTATTGGAAATAAATTTAGTTTATCATGTGTTAATGTTTTAAAAGGAATTTCATTTAAGCTTGAATGCAAAATCTTCATGACTATGTATTTCACATTACACTTGTTCACTCACTTTATTATGTTTCTCATGATTGTGTTTTCATGAGTATGATATGGGCTTTATGGATTTGAGTGTTTAGTGATCATGTGATTTTCATGTTTCATGAAATGAAAAATATTTTGTGTTATTCCTTACTTGAAGGACTTCATACTAGTTAACGAGTTTTCCATTTAACTAGTTGCGATATTCTTCATTTTGGTAGTGATTTTCAAACAAACTATAATTTCAAATCCATTTTTGAAAACCCCTACCTTCTATGGGTAGTTGGATGGGAGATCTTGTTCATGTATGCCTTACAATGAAAATCCTTTTTATCTTGAACCATGATTGGGTGGTAGGTTATATGAGATATACACTTGTATTTATTGTTGTTTCAATTGGTATCATTGAATTCTTTCAATTGGTATCAATATGACATCTTTTTGTATACTCATATATGTTTGTATTTTATATATGTATGCTTGTACTTCAAATAGTATCAAATTTCAATTGATATCTATCTTTTACATACATATATAGATGATTTATTTGTGCTTATTATATCCCTATATCTTGAAGCACAAATTTTGTCTATGCTTAGCTTAAAATTTTAAATTGAAACAATGTTAAAGCAAATTTTCAATTGATTTAATTTTCAATTGGTATCTTATTTCAAGCATATGCATATTTTCATTTGTATTTCATAAAGGGGGAGAAAACTAGTATTTTATTTTTTCAATTGGTATTTTATCTTTCAATTGATATTTTGTTTGGTATTCCACTCCCTTGCTTTATGATAGAAAAAAATTTCAATTGGCAAAGAAATAATTTCAATTGGTATCTTGTGTTTTTAAAAGAATAATAGTTTCATTTGGTATCAAGATTTGTTTTTAAGGAAATTCAAAATTAGTATTGTTTAATCTCAAAATTGGTATCAAGTTTGTTTGTTTACAATTGGTAGGTTATTTGATTACTTACTAATTGGTATCAAGATTTTTATTGTTTTCAATTGGTATATGTTCTCGTTTTGATTTTAATTGATTTGTTGTTTTTCAATTGGTATCAATATACACTTCATTGCCACATTTTTTTTAATTGTATCATATTTTATTTAACCATTTATTAGTTCTTTGCTTTGAACAAAAAAAAGGGGGAGAAAAATTTATTGTTTTGCTTTTGCCTTTAACCCTTTTTGATGGTTCTTTGCTTTGAACAAAAAAAAGGGGGAGAAAAACTTATTGTTTTGCTTTTGCCTTTAACCTTTTTGATGATTGACATAAAGGGGGAGAAGAATTTGAGTTTTATATATGCATATTTATGTTTTGCATATTTTAAGTTTTATTGGTATCTAGAATACTTTTTATTTGTTCTGAAAAATTTCATTGGTATCTAGAGCTTTTTATTGTTTTATGCATATTCATGTTTCATGTTTAGTATTCATTGCATATCTATTTAGTTGTTTTTTGCTATGCATGAGTTAAGGGGGAGCTTCTTTGAAGCTTAACTTTAATCCATGCATATATAACTCCATGAGTTTTGTCATCATCAAAAAGGGGGAGATTGTTGGCCCAAAGGCCTTCCACTCTAGTTTTGATGATGATTAACTCATGTAGTTATGTGTACTAATTATCTTGTGATTTTAGTTTCAGATCATTAATCAAGATATTAGTAGGTGATTAGCTTCAACAAGATGATTTGGAAGCTTTCACATGTTGATTCAAGAGCCCGAGCGTCAAAGATCATATATAGCACTTGCTCGGTGGATCAAAGAGTTTTGGATCGAGTCGGCTTGGAGATTGCACTCTACAAGAAGACATCGGTACCATAGTTTAGTTTTGTGTTTAGATCCAAATTGTAAAGATTAGAATAGTATGATAAGCTCAAGTTCACAACACACACGTTTCATGTTTTGGTTTTCGGTTCTTGGTTTAACCGATCTTGGTTTGCATGAATAGATTTTATATCAAAACAAGTTTACATGGTTTAATGTATATTAGATTTGTTCTATATACATGCATGCTTCAACTCTTAGACAAACTTACTTTGATATACCTATTTCATGTGTTTTAGGTTTTGTGTTTCAACAAAACTTATTTTGGAATTAAAGACAAAAATATGGATATATATATGTTTCATGTATATTGGATTTCTATCCATATGCATCATGCTTCAAAGAGTTTAAATATCATGTTTTTGTATTTGAATGAGTTTTAGACAAAATGTTTTTTCTATTCAACGATCCAAGTTTTAGAAAATACAGTTTTTAGTTTTTGGTAAAAAATGATAAGACACAAAAATAGTTTTAATTGCTTGATATTTTAGTCAAAACTTTTATCATATGTTCATATATCAAGGCATATTGTCAAAACTATTTTTGGGGATTTTTAAGTAGTTTACAAGAATTTATTGGATATTCATTTCCTCTGTTTTTCTGACCTGTACAGTGTCTGCCAGGCTAGGTCGGTCGACCCTAACGGTCGACCGCACCATGTAGCCGGTCGACCGTCAGGGTCGACCGACGTGCACGGATACGTGCACCTGGCTACACTTGTAGCCGGTCGACCGTCCGGGTCGACCGGGCTGAGAGCAGAGCTCTCTGTTTGTTTGGGTCGACCGGGGCGGTCGACCGGTAGCAGCCAACGGACAAATTTTGACCGTTGGGCGTCGACCGGCCGGTCGACCGGCAGGGTTATTTTGGCAAAATCTGCTGCCAACGGCTAGTTTTCTAGATTTGCCTATAAATACCCCATTGGAAAGAGTTTTTCTCTAAGAATTTTTGTGCGAAATTTTTCATACTCTTTGGTGTTTTTACAGCAAACAAAGAAGTTTTTGAGCTAAATTTGAACAATCCTTTTGGTGTTTTTATTAGGGTTTGGAAAATCAAAGAAAGGGTTTTGGGAAAAGATTTTGATTGAACTTCTCTATCTTTGTTTCAGTTTTTCTCAAGGATTTTTCTTTGTGATTTCTGATTTCCATTCCTTTGGTTTTATCCACACTTGAGCAAAGATCTACTACCTATATCTATAGGAAATTTGTGTGGGAAAAGATATAGTTTGTGGTTGTTGCTTTAGACCACCAAGTTGTAACCCAATCTTTACTTGCTTTGTGCTTTGGGTTGTATCCCTCAAGTTGTGAGGTGATCCTTGTATTGGTTTGGTGTTTGCCTCAAGGAGGAGGTTGTGATTGTTGGAGTTTGCCTCAAGAAGGAGGTTGTGATTGTTGGCTTGGAGTGGTGCCTCAAGGAGGAGGTTGTATTTGTAAAGAGAGGAGTTGGGTACTCCTTGTGAGAGTTCTTAGTGGACTTGCTAGTGGATTAGAAATCCTTCGTGTGTCGAAGGCGGGGATGTAGAGCTGGGTGCTCGAACCTCGGAACATATCTTGTTGTTTGCGCTTGATCCATTGACTCTCTCTCTATCTCTCTCTTTACTTTGTGCCTTGCATCTCTATTTCATATTGTGCATACATATCTATATTGCTTGGCTTGGTTGTGTGTGCATCACTTGTTGATCACACTTGAGTGCTCATTGCTATTAAGTTTTTAAATTCTGCATTTAGTTCATTAGATTAGCCATATCACCTATTCACCCCCCCCCCTCTAGGTGACTTTTCAAAACCTGCAGAAAAATACAGAATATTAGATTTAGAATGAGGATGTGCAAGTGCTCAATTCTTACCGCTATAGCAAGTGGCTATGCGGGTCGTGATCCACAAGGAGGTTTTGCGATAGAAGCGTTTACGTTCTTTATTGAAATCGTTATGAAAACAAAACGAGAGTTCTTCTCTGGTTAAAGTTAAGAAAATGAAAAAGAGTTAATAGTTAAAGTTAAGAAGAAAGTAGTAGAATAGAAAGTGGAGAAATCAGAAAACGGCGAAAGCGACTATGTACAAATGATTATTTACAAGGAAGTGAAAAGATGATTTAGAAGAGGTATTGTTGGTGATTTAATTTACAGAAATAAAAGAAAAGAAATAAAAACAATTGCTTACCTTCTTTTCACCAAAAGCTTACCTTGAGTCTTCAGCGACGATTTTACCTTGAAGTGGAGGCATTCAGCGCATAGCCCATAAGATTTGAGTATTGGTCTCTTCCACATTACATCATCAAGACTACTTCAAGAATGAAATGATACAGAGAGAGACTCCATTCCATCGTCATGAGCTATCGGTGGCACTCGCAACGGCAAGGCTCTTTCGATACTTTTAGACTCACTTGGAAGACAATTGTACCAAAAAGAAAGTAAAATAAAAAGAAGAAGAAGGAGAAGACTAAAAAGAAGTACATACACAGAAAGAACATCGATTCGATTTCATAACAATCAAAGAAAAGAAATAAATCTTACACCGGTGTCACTCCAGCTCAAGCTTCATTCTGGTTCTTCGATGAAAGTCTGATCTCCTCTTATTTACATCAATGAAAATTACAATTACATGAAAAGAAAAACAAACACCTAAACTAAGAAATGGAAAAACTAGTCTAATCCTAACTCTGCATGGTCGTCCATTTTCATCACAATGAATGGCCTTTTATAGGCAAAAATCCGACCGTTGGAGTAAACCGGTCGACCGCCCGGTCGGCCGAAATAAACAGAGAGCATTGCTCTCAGTTACGGTCAACCGCCCGGTCGGCCGTCCCACTGCGTGTCAGACGTGCACGGCTCTGTGCATGTCGGTCGACCGTACCGGTCGACCGGCCCATGGTTCGGTCGATCGCTCGGTCGACCGCCTGGCCTGACAGACAGGTCTGGGTCAAAATCTGGGTTAAAAAATATTTTGAAAATTCTTTTAATAACTTGTAAAAATCTCAAAAATGTTTTTACCATATTGCATTGATATATAAACATGTGATAAACATTTCTACTCAAATATCAAGCATATGAAACCATTTTTGTGTCTTATCATTTTTACCAAAAACAAATCTTGTATTTTATCAAACTTTGATTTTTCAACACATGAATTGCTAAGTCAAAATAAGTTTGTATAAGTCATCTAAGCATGTATGTATATATAGTACATCTAATATACATAAAAACAAAGTAAACTTGTTTTGATCAAACTATTCATGAAAACCAAAACTAAAACATAAAACATGTGTGTTGTGTGCACTTGAGCATATCAACTATACTAAGCTTTACAAATCGATCTAAACACACTATCTAAATTAGGATACCTAAGTCTTCTTGATGATCTTCCATCTTCAAGTTGACTTGATCCCAAACGCGTGATCCACCGAGTGCAAATAAATGATCTTTAAGCTTTGACACCGGAATCATCATGAAAAGCTTCTAAACTCCTTGTTGAAGCCAATCACCAACTAATATCTTGCTAATTGATCTGAAACTTAAAATCACAAGAATATTAGTAAACATAACTACATGAGTTAATCATCATCAAAACTAGAGTGGAAGGCCTTTGGGCCAACACCATGTTTATATGGACCCATATTTTGTGTTCTCACTTTAGTTTAGCTATTATGTATATCATAACTCTAATAACACGAGCATTTACCATAATGATCATATGAGTTTTGTTTTGATTTTTGCACTTCATGTTTTGATTACTTATTTAAGATGTAGTTTTCATTAAAACTTGAGTATATATTTATACAACTAGTGAGCCACAAATTGATTATTATATGTTTATACTTGAATGCTCATTTGTACCATTAGATGTACTAGTATAGCCTAGTTTTGATGATTCATGCATTTTGACTTGGATTCTCTATTTTTGTGCATGTTTTCATGTTTGGGTTTAAACTTCATGTATATGTCTATTTTGTCTAAACTAATAGTTTATACATATACATCCTTGAGCTACTTGCCTTCATGCATATATTTTTATAGACTCGTTCATATTTGGATATGTATGTATACCTTTAGTTTTGACTAAACATACATATGCCTTGGAGTTAGTATTATTTTAATGAAAATTAATTTTGATGATTCTCATATTTTTTAAGAAATTTCATCATTGAGCCTTATTGCCTATTTTCATGATTATGTTTTTCACATAACTCTTATACACTCACTTTACTTAATGTTTTCTCATGACTTTATTTTCATGGGTATGATATGTACTTTATAGATTTTGAGTGTTGATGATCGTGTGACTTACATGTTTTTTATGAAATATTTCATGGGTATGATATGTACTTTATAGATTTTGAGTGTTGATGATCGTGTGACTTACATGTTTTTTATAAAATATATTCTTATTTTATTCCTTACTTGAAGGATTTCGTACTAGTTTTTATAATTATCTTTAAACTAGTCATTATTCTTCAATTGGTAGAGTTTTCAAATGTGTTATAATTATTTTTAAACTTATTTTTGAAAATCCCTACCCTTCCAAGGGCGGTTAGTTGGGCGACCATGCCTTGTATGCTCATATTGAAAATCATTTTAACATATGCATTAATAGGGTGGTCATTATGAATTATACACTTAATTCTCATTGTGTTTTTAATTGGTATCACAATTGTATTTATTTTGTATACTCATATTTATTTCTATGTATGTATGCTTCAACTTCAAATAGTATCAATTTTGATTGGTATTTATATTTTCATACATATATATGTGTTTTGATTGTGCTTGCTATATCTTTATATCTTTAAGCACAAATTTTGTCATGGTAAGCTTGATTTAGTTCTTAATGACAATTATTTTTCAACTTGGTATCTTATATAAGCTTATGTATCATTTTCGATAGTATTTCATAAAGGGAGAGAAATTCATGTTTTACCTTTCAATCAGTTTTGTTTACCTTTGATATCTTACTCCCACTCTTTATGTTGAAAAATGATATCTTAGTTTTCATTTGGTTTCCTGTGCTCCTAATAAAAATTATTTTCAATTGGTATATGTTTCATTTTCAATATTAGTATCAAGAATCTTAAATTGATATTATTCTCTATTTGGTATCTCTATTGCAAAATATTTTTAGTGTTTAACCAAAAGATTGGTTTATATTTTTCAATTGGTATCAAGATTACCTATATGTTTATATCTTTCAATTGATATAAAATTTTTGTTGTTTTGTTTATTTTCAATTGGCATCATAAATTAGTATCATGATGTTTCAATGTATGCCTTCATACTAAATTGATATATCTTTCAATTGGTATCATAATGTTTTGATTTGTATTGCATATATGTAAGGGAAGCTTAACATCTTCTCTATATATAGATTCATGTTGAGTATATGTCATATTAAAGTGATTGATCTTTCTTTGATATGTAGTACACGTGTGTAGTAGGAGTTTCACATCTCCTTTTATACATTGCATATGATGTTTTATGTGGTTAGGGTTTAGTCATCTCTTTTCATATAAATGCATGTATGCAGAGGGAGTTAACTTCACGTCTCTCCTCTTCATGAATGTATATAGCATATATACCTTTATTGTTTTGATTTAGGCAAAAAGGGAGAAAAATATTATTTATGCCCTTTATTGTTTGCACCCCTTTGTTGATGAATTGACAAAAGGGGGAGAGATATTTTGGAGTTTGATATATGTATGTTTGTTTACATGTTTATTTATATACATGTTTGTTTAAATTTGTTATCTTTTACCATTGGTATCAAAAGCATCTTTTGTTGGTATTGGTATCAAGAGCATCTTTTATTGTTTTATTGGTATCAAGAATTTTTATTGGTATTAAGAGCAATATTTTAAGAACATGTTTATTTTAAAATTGGTATCAAGAGCATGTTTATTGCATTGGTATAAAAGATCATGTTTATTTTATTTTCTTATTTAATGCATGTTTGTGCATATCTATATTGAGCATTCATGACATATCTTTATTGTTTATTGCTATGTATGAGTTAAGGGGGAGCTTCTATGAAGCTTAACTTTAATCCATGCATATATAACTCCATAAGTTTTGTCATCATCAAAAAGGGGAGATTGTTGGCCCAGAGGCCCTTCACTCTAGTTTTGATGATGATTAACTCATGTAGTTATAGTTTACTAATAATCTTGTGATATTTAATTTCAGATATTTGATCAAGATATTAGTAGATGATTAGCTTCAACAAAGGTATTTTGGAGCTTTCACATGGTGATTCAAGAGCTCGAGCGTCATGTTCACATCTGGCATTCAGTTGGAGTCAAGCTCGGTGGATCACATTTAGATCGAGTCGACTTGGAGATGACGTTCTACAAGAAGACATCGGTTTGTTTTAGTATAGTTTTGTTTAGATCTTGTGTAAAGATTAGATAGTATTGATATGCTCAAGTTCACAATACACACACAAGTTTCATGTTTTGGTTTTCGGTTTAACCGATCTTGGTTTTCATTAATAGATAGAATCAAAATAAGTTTACATGATTTAATGTATATTAGATTTGATCTATATACATCTGTATACGTAGAAAGACTTATTTTGATAAACCTATTCATATGTTTGGAGTTTTGTATTTAAACAAATTTATTTTTGGATTTAAAGTCAAAAACATAGATATAATACCTTTCGTGTATATTAGATTCTATCCATATACAATATGCTTCAAAGTTGTTTCAATATCATGTTTTTGTATTTACATGAGTTTTGGGGAAAACGGTTTTCCATATCAAAAATCTAAGTTTCGAAAATACGGATTTTAGTTTAAGGCAAATTTTCTATCTCAAAAAAATGGTTCAAATTGTTCAAAATATGTGTTGAATTTTTGTCACACATATTTGTATTTCAAAGATCTAATAAGAACTGATTTTTGTGAAATTTATGTGATTTTATAAGATTTAATTAAAGATGAAACATCAAGTTTTTAAATCCTTTATTAGGCTGGACTGGCTGTCTACCGGTCGACCGGGCCGGTCGACCAAGGCAGAAGTCGGTCGACCGGACCGGTCGATCGACGTGCACAGGACGTGCACGCAGCCAGGGCTTGTGGGTCGGTCGACTGCACCAGTCGACCAGGCGGTCGACCGTTCAGAGAGCTCTGCTCTCTGGAAATGGCCTCGGTCGACCGGGCCGGTCGACCGGCAGAGAGCTTTGCTCTCTGTATCCAGTCTCAGTCGACCGGGCCGGTCGACCGGAGGCATAACGGTCAGAATTCTGACCGTTGGGCCGATCGACCGGGCGATCGACCGGAAGGGCAAATCTGCCTTTTTCAGCTGCCAACGGGAAGATTCCTTTGGGGGCTATAAATACCCCTTATTTGAGTTTGTTTTTAACAAGTTTTTGACAAGCAAATTTCTCACCTTTACAAGTGTTTTACAGCTAGTTTTTAAAAGAGTTTTGGGCTTAAAGATTTGATCTTTATTTTGTTTTAAAGGGTTGGAAAAATCAAAGAAAAGAAAAATCTTTGGGAATTGATTTGATCTTCATTTACATTTCTATCTAGAGTTTTTTCCTAGAGTTTTTCTTTTTGATTTTGATTTCCAAACTCTTTGTTTTCTCACGCTTGAGCTATCTATCTATCCTATCTATTAGGATCTATTTTGTGAGAAAAATTAGTTTGTGGTTGTTGATACCACCAAGTTGTAAACCCTCCTTTATTTGTGATATCCCTCTAGTGAGAGGTGATTGTATTATTATTCCTCTTAGAGAAGAGGTGATTATTGGAGTGGTGGCTAAGTGCCTTATCCCTCAAGTGTGAGGTGATTGTGATTGTGTGGCTTTGTGCCTATCCCTCAATTGTGAGGTTGATCTTGTTTGGCTTTATGCCTTGCCTCTAGTGAGAGGTTGTATTGATTGAGAGAGGACTTGTGTACTCCCGATTGTATTTACCCAAATTCTCAGTGGAGGTTCCCTGTGTGGGAAGTCCTGTGTGGACGAGTTAGTGAAAATCCTTCTGTGTGAAGGCGGGGACGTAGAGCTGGGTGCTCGAACCTCGAATCATATCCTTGTGTTTGTGTTTGATCCACTTTCTCTAACTCTCTCTTTTATATTGTGCATTGCATCTTATTGTCATATCATATATGCATGCTTGGTTTGATTGTGTGCCTATACTTGTGTCTAACCAAGAGAGTTTCATATAGCACCTCAACTCTTATTTAAAGGAATCAAGAGGAGTTAGTCCAGAGCCCTTCACTGAAAATTCGGCTACACTCTTTGTTTACACTAAGTGTGTTGCAATTAGTTTTTAAATTCCACATTATTTGTCATAGATTAGCCTTACACCTATTCACCCCCTCTAGGTGTACTTTCAGCAAATTGATATTGGCTCTCAAATCAAGTAGTGCCCAGTTTATTATGGTCTGTATTATGATGCATGAAATTGAAAAACACCTAGAGGGGGGTGAATAGGTGTTAATGCTAATCTAATGATCTTTTTAAACAAGTATGTATGTATGATGCAACCGGTCACTCAAAACAAGAAATTGAAGCCAAATCCCCGTGAAGGGCTCTATTACTTCTCCTCTTTGATTCCTCTAGATTATGAATTGAGGCGCGTAATTGATTTCTTGTTGTGTAAATAAAATGGGTGCAATAATGAAGTGCAAGCAAGAGGTATCACAAGATAGAAAAGTAAAGCAATGAAAAGCAATAAGGAAACCAATCGCAAACATAAGAAATTTGTTTCGACGTTCGAGCCACTGCTCTACGTCCCCGCCTCCACCACCGTGAAGAATTTTCACTAAATCTGCAAAGAAATTTTCACACCGGAACCTTTACACCCAAGAGGATTACAATTGGTCTACACAAGACCGGAGTACCCAACTCCCACCAATCCAACCTCTACACAAGAGGGATCTCAACACAAGGAAATACAAGTAACTAGGTGATCAAAAGACCACAAACTTCTCTCTTACAACTTCTTATAGAGTGGGGATGATTTTTGGCTCAAGAAGTGAAGTGAGAAAATTCAGTTGTAAAGAAAGTAAAAAGAGCTTTGAAAACAACTGAAAACTTTAACCAAGAAAGCACTTTAGAAATTGAGAGCTTGAAAACTTTTCTTTTCTTTAGAAACTTCAAAACAATAGCGATTTTTCTTAAATTCAACAAGGGACCAATGAACTCTATTTATAGGGATTAGATAAGACCAATTCATCATTTAAACTAGGTCAATAGGTCAGATAATAGGCACAAGAAAATCAGAAATAGCTGAAAGAACCATCAAAATCAAAACCAGAAAACAGATTTCAAGAAACTAGCCATTGGGGGCTGCTGGCGGCTGTCAGTCGACCGGCCCGTCGACCGGTAGTCTATATGGAAAAAGAGCTGTTGGACTCGGTCGACCGACCGGTCGACCGTAGGCTAAACAAAAAACAGTTGTTTGTTCTGTCGGTCGACTGGCCCGTCGACCGACAAAACCCGAGAGCAAGGGTCTGTCAGTCGGTCGACCGGTCCGGTTGACCGGCAGACGTGCACAAACGTCACGCCAAAGCCACAAGGCCCGGTCGACCGGCCCGGTCGATCGATCAGGACTGAAATAGATCTGGTCGACATCCCGATCGACCGTAAGGCCTGAAACAGTTTTATTTTGGAAAATTTTTTGAACTTCGAAGAATTTTTAAAATATTTTTAAATGGCTTGATGTTTAAGTAGCATGCTATAAGGGATGAGATACATGATTTAAACTAGATGTAAAATATGAAATATTTTGAGACATATATATCAATCAAGACATGTACCTAATCCAACTAACCAAAACAAAAATCGTATTTTGAAAAATGAAAGTGTGTGAATTTTCTTGAGCCAACTTTATTGGCCCAAGGTTACAATCACCCATGATTAGTGTATTTTGATGATTACAAAACATATTAGTTATTTGTACTAATAACATTTGTTGTTTAAGTGTGTTTCAGATTTCTAGAAGTCTTCTCTCACAAATACAAGAATTTGGACTCAAGTCAACTCCAATTGGGCTCAAGGAACAAGTGTTGAAGATCATATGAAGAAGCCTATTGAAGATCTTGAAGTCCTTAGAAATATTGTAAGAAATAGAATGTTAAAGTTTGAGTATATGAAATTTTGCTCTAGGATTTGCACACACACTTGTTTCATATATTTCCTATGTTTTAAAAATGGTTATTTCTAAGTTTTATGCCTTAGTTTATATATACATGTACCAAAAGCTTTATATCTTGAAAATCTTGTTTAAAACATGTGTATAAACTATTTTCTGCATAATACTTAGCTATATGTATTTTTAAAAATATTTCTCAAAATTTTTCTAACTCAAAACAGCCCAGTTTTCTGTTTCAGGCAACTTCGGTCGACCGGCCCGGTCGACCGGCGATGTGTCTGGACATGCACTGTTTGTGCATGTCTGTCGGTCGACCGGACCGGTCGACCGACGGAGAGCAAATTGCTCTCGGGTTATTTCGGTCGACCGGACCGGTCGACCGGAAGAAGGAAACTGTGTTTCCTCTTTGGGGCGGTCGACCGGACCGGTCGACCGGGCGCCAACGGCTCTTTGCAGCTGTGCTGGCGGTCGACCGGACCGGTCGACCGCCAGGCCTGCTGTAGCCTAACGGCTCTTTCCTCTTTGGGCTATTCTGAAAAACTGTTTTTGTTTTCAGCTTTAACAGATTTTTGGAGAGTTGTTGGGGAGCTTTTTCAGAGAAAATAAGACAAAAAGAAATTGTTTTTAACCTATTTTTAACCCTATAAATAGAGGAGAAGTCTCTCTTGCACATTATTTTTAGAAAATCCTCAAGTTTGTATTGTTTTCAAAAGAGAAAAGAAAAGAGTTTAAAGCTTCCATTTCAATTCTTTTTGAGCTAGTTTTTCAGTTGTGTTTGATTACTAATATCACTCTACAACTGAAGTTTTTCTCACCACACTTCATAGAGCCAAAAATTCAATACTCATTCTATAGTGAAGTTGTAATTGAAGTGAGAGTGTTTGTAAAAGTTTTGAGAAAGAGTGTAGTGATCTTGTTGTGATCACTTTGTTCTTGTAATCCTTTCCTTGTGGATCAACCTCTTCGGTAGAGGTCCTTTGTACTCGGTGGAGCTCGGTGCTCGGTCTTCGGTAGACCAAATTGTAAAGGCGTCCTCGGTGGATAGTGGAAACCCTTCACGGAGGTGAAGGCGGGGAGTAGAGCGGTGGCTCGAACCTCGAAACAAATCACTTTGTTTGCGATTGCCTTTGCGTCCAATTCTTGCTTTACTTTTCAATAGTTCTTTATTGCTTTCTATTGCATACTTGTGATATTGTTTAATTTTCTTGTGCTACTATTTGCTTGCTTATAATTCTTGTCATATATCATTGTGTTTGCATCATTCTTCATATCATCCATTTCATACTTGTGTGTGCCAATCCCGTACTCATCCAACAAGAGCTTCACATAGCGCCTCAACCCATGTCAAGGGGAATCAAGAGGAGTTTAGTCCAGAGCCTCGCAAGGGAAATTCGGCTACACTTGTTGAATTGTACTAAGTTGAGCCTCACTTGTTTTAGGTTCCGCATTTAGAGAGTTAAATTTTTAAGATTAGCAATCACACCTATTCACCCCCCCCCCTCTAGGTGTTTTTCAATTGGTATTAGAGCTTGGACTCTAGGATTTGGTCTAACAACCTTAGAGAAGATCCTAATTTGCTAATCATTTCATTCATTTTCATATAGTAAAAATGGCCGATGGAATTAAGACCCCTCCTAAGTTTGATGGACTTAACTTTCCCATATGGAAAGTTAAGATGACCGTGTTTTTGCAATCTCTAGGTAGCCGAGTTGCAAAAGCCGTGACTAAGTCCTTTAGTGTACCCCCCGGTGACGAATCCACTTGGTCCGAAATAGAGACTAAGGAATTCGATGCCAATGCCAAAGCTCACTATGCACTTCTACAAGCCCTTAATGATGATGACATTTCTAGGGTTATTCATTGCAAATCCGCATATGAGATTTGGTCACATTTGATAGTCACACATGAGGGGACCTCACAAGTAAAGAAGGCTAAGATTGACCTTCTTCGGTCCCAATATGAAACATTTAGCATGCAAGAAAATGAAACCATAGATGATATGGTTACAAGATTTACCAAGATTACTAATGGACTCTCTTCTTTAGGTGAAGATATCAACAAAGATCAAAGAGTAAGGAAGATCATCCGTGCACTTCCTCCTTCATGGGAAGTTAAAGCAACAACCTTGAAGGAACTCAACGACAATGAAGAGATGGAGCTTATAGGTCTCATTGGGAACCTCAAAACCCATGAGATGGAAAGGAAAGCAAAGGAGGATATGGCTCCTTCTAAAAAGAAGACTATTGCCTTCAAGAGTCAAGCTACACACTCCGATGAAGACGATGAAGAAGAAGATGATGAGGAGCTCTCACTCCTTGTTAAGAATGTCCGGAGGATGTACAACAAGGCGAAGTACCAAGGTAGAAGATGATGGCAAGGAGGCAAAGAAGAAAGAAAGATCACTTGTTTCAATTGCCAAAAGCCCGGACACATTGTTGCGGAGTGTCCGGACAAAGCTAAGCCCTCCACTTCTAAGAAGCCCTACAAGAAGAAGGCTATGAAGGCAACTTGGGATTCGGAGACCGAATCCGAGGAAGAAATAGACCCGCCAACATGTGCTTCATGGCTAATGAAGGCACAAGCAAGGTAACCTCTTCCCCTTCTCATGATAATGAACTTTCTATGGATGTGTTAGAAGAGGCTTTTATTGAGTTGTCACAAAACTATGATTTCTTAAAGAAAAAGTATCTTAAAATGAAAAAGGATAATGAATCTTTAAGTCTTCAAGTTTTTACTCTTACAAAGAAAAAAGATGATTTGGTTTCCACTTTGGCCACTACCAAAAAATTTTGAAAATATAAGATTTCTTGCAAAGGTAAGGCCCCACTAATTGATTCAAATGAAGTTTCTATGCTTAAGGAAAGATTAGACTCATTAAGTGTTGTTTTGAAAGATTGTGAGTTTAACAAGAAGAAAATTGAGGCTATGTTTCCTAAGAAACAAGCCCCAAAGAAAAATGCTCATGCTCATGTTCATGTTCATGCTACACAACCTAAACAACATGGCAAAACCCCAAAACATGCTCACACTACACATACACATCATGCATTCATGTGGTAGAGTATTCTCATGTTCACATTGTGGACGGAAAGGGCACTTAGCCAATTTTTGCTATGATAGATTAAACGTTTCACGTCATAATGTTTGGGTTCGAGGCACTAACTTTAAAGGACCCAAGAAAGTTTGGGTACCAAAATCAACAATTATGTTAAATGATGTAGGTACTTTCCAAATCCCAACGACGTAGAGGATTGTGGTATCTTGATAGCGGTTGCTCAAGGCACATGACTTGGGACATCAACAACTTTGCAACCCTATCAAGATATCATGAAGGTGGCACCGTCACCTTCGGAGATGACGCCAAGGGTAAAATCATCGGTATTGGTAATGTAAAACTTGGCACCTCTCCTTTAATTGAAAATGTAGTTTTAGTTGATGGCCTCAAGCATAATCTCTTGAGTGTTAGTCAACTTTGTGATAAAGGTTTTGATATTGTTTTTGATAATGTTTCTTGTAAAGTAATTGATAGAACTTCTAATGTTTGTGTATTTTCCGGTTTTCGTGAAAGTAATGTTTATATGATTGATATGTTAAATATGTCTTGTAATATTACTTGTTTGAAAGCCCTCGATGATGACTCTTGGTTGTGGCATAGGAGATTAGGGATATTTCTTTTGATCACATTTCTAGGATAAACACAAAGGAAATGGTGAAAGGTATTCCTTACTTGAATTTTGAAAAGGACCGAGTTTGTGACGCATGTCAATTTGGGAAACAAACTAAGTCTTCTTTCAAGTCAATTAAGGATATCATGACATCACGTCCTTTGGAGTTAATCCATATGGATCTTTTTGGCCCTACACAAACCAAAAGTCTAAGTGGGAATAGATTTGCTTATGTTTTGGTTGATGATTTTTCAAGGTTCACTTGGTTTTCTTTCTTGAACATAAAAGCCAAGCATTTTCGTATTTCCAAACTTTTAAGAAAAGAGTTGAAAAAGAAAAAGATGTTTCGATTTTGAGAATAAGAAGTGATAGAGGAGGTGAATTCATTAACCAACCATTTACCACTTTTTGTGATGAACATGGAATAAAGCATGAACTATCTTGTCCTAGAACTCCACAACAAAATGGAGTAGTTGAACGGAAAAAATAGAACATTACAAGAGATGGCTAGGACAATGCTTAGTGAATACGGTCTACCACATTATTTGTGGGCCGAGGCCGTTAATACATCATGCTACATATCAAATCGTGTTTTCTTATGTAAAAATACTACTAAAACTTCTTTTGAAATGTACTTTTCTAGAAAACCAAATGTTTCTTATTTCAAAGTTTTTGGATGCAAATGTTTTGTTTTAAATACAAAAGATAATTTAGGAAATTTGATCCTAAATCTTATGAGGCTATTTTTGTAGGTTACTCAAATACTAGTAAGGCTTATAGAGTTTTCATTAGATCATCATTAACTATTGAAGAGTCTATTCATGTTAAGTTTGAGGAATCTAACAAGTTTGTTAAGAATGTTGTAGAAATAGATGCATTGGATGAAGGTTTGGAGAAAGTGACCTTGGAGGATGCTTCTACTATGGGAGACAAACCAAAGGATGATGAAGGAAGCAAAGCTAAAGTGGAAGAGGCACAAGGAAATGAAAATCAAACACATGAGGTGGAGCCTACTCAACCACTACCAAAGGATTGGAGATACAATCCACATCATCCCAAGGACCTCGTCATAGGTGAAGTATCAAAAGGGGTAACCACTCGCTCTAGACTTCATGACTATTGTGGTAACTATGCATTCATTTCTCATATTGAACCCAAAAATGTCCTCGAAGCCGAGGCCGATTCATATTGGTTGCTAGCCATGCAAGAGGAGCTCAATCAATTTGAGCGCAACCAAGTTTGGCACCTTGTTCCTAGGCCCCACGATAGACCAACAATTGGTACTAAGTGGATCTTTAAGAATAAGTTGGATGAATCGGGTTATGTAGTTAGAAACAAGGCTAGGTTAGTTGCCCAAGGTTACACTCAAATCGAAGGGATCGATTTTGAAGAAACCTTTGCACCCGTAGCACGGCTTGAAGCCATACGGATGACACTAGCATTTGCCTCATATAAAGATTTCAAATTATTTCAAATGGATGTTAAAAGTGCTTTTCTAAATAGATTTATTGAAGAGGAGGTGTATGTTGAACAACCCCCCGGGTTTGTTGATCCTACACATCCGGATTTTGTTTTTAAATTAGATAAAGCTCTTTATGGTTTAAAACAAGCCCCTAGGGCTTTGTATGAAAGACTTTCTTCTTATTTTTAACTTCAAATGGTTTTAAGAAAGGTAAAATTGATACAACCTTGTTTACAAAACATGTAGAAAAAGATATTCTTATTGTGCAAATTTATGTGGATGATATTATTTTTGGTTCTACTAATGAATCTCTTTACAAAGCTTTTGAGTCATGCATGAAGGATGAATTTGAAATGTCTATGATGGGGGAACTCAACTATTTCCTTGGACTCCAAATCAAGCAAAAGAAGGATGGGATCTTCATCAATCAAGCCAAGTACACAAAGGAACTAATCAAAAGGTTTGGGCTTGAAGGATCGAAAGTAAGCAAAACTCCCATGGCAACAACTACAAAGCTTGACAAGGATGAACAAGGTAAAAGTGTAGACATTAAACTTTATAGAAGCATGATAGGTAGTTTATTGTATTTGACGGCTAGTAGGCCGGATATCATGTTTTCCGTTTGTCTTTGTGCACGTTTTCAATCTTGTCCTAAAGAATCTCATATCATTGCGGTTAAACGCATAATTAGATACCTTAAGGGCACTATTGAAATGGGTTTGTGGTATCCTAAAACCGGATTATTTGAAATGAAGAGTTTTTTCGGATGCCGACTATGCGGGTTGTAGGGTAGATAGGAAGAGCACAAGTGGAACATGTCAATTCTTAGGTAATTGTCTTGTATCTTGGTCTTCCAAAAAGCAAAATTCGGTAGCCCTATCAACCGCCGAGGCGGAGTATGTTGCAGCCGGAGCTTGTTGTGCACAAGTTCTTTGGATGAAACATACTCTCCTTGACTATGATTTACATTTTGATCATGTTAAAATATTTTGTGATAATACTAGTACTATTCACATGACAAAGAATGCAAATCAACATAGTAAAACCAAACACATTGACATTAGGTATCACTTTCTTAGAGATCACTATGAGAAAGGTGATATTGATATTGATTATGTTTCTACCGATTTTCAACTTGCCGATATTTTTACTAAACCTCTAGATTATGCTAGATTTTCATTTATTTGTGGTGAGTTGAATGTTTGCATTATGGATTCTTAAAAATAAAATTTGTTTTTTTTCCATTGGTATTTTAACCCTTTTTGATGTATGACAAAAAGGGGGAGAATAAGTTTAAGAATTTGATATTTTGAATTTGTTTGAGTTTGTTAAGTAAATAATAAGTTTAAGAATTTGATTTTTTGAAAGAATTTGATATTTTGAATTTGTTTGAGTTTGTTAAGTAAATAATAAGTTTAAGAATTTGATATTTTGAAAGAATTTGATATTTTGAATTTGTTTGAGTTTGTTAAGTTTGTTTAGTTAAGTTTTTGACAAAATATTTAAACTATTTTGCCTTGAATGCTTTATGTATTGTGCTTCCATAGTCAAATTTTTATACATAGCATTATTTGAGGGGGAGTTTTTCAAACTCCTCTTCCATGTTTATTTAAATAACCTATATGTTTTGTCATCATCAAAAAGGGGAGATTGTTGGCCCAAGGTTACAATCACCCATGATTAGTGTATTTTGATGATTACAAAACATATTAGTTATTTGTACTAATAACATTTGTTATTTAAGTGTGTTTCAGATTTCTAGAAGTCTTCTCTCACAAATACAAGAATTTGGACTCAAGTCAACTCCAATTGGGCTCAAGGAACAAGTGTTGAAGATCATATGAAGAAGCCTATTGAAGATCTTGAAGTCCTTAGAAATATTGTAAGAAATAGAATGTTAAAGTTTGAGTATATGAAATTTGGCTCTAGGATTTGCACACACACTTGTTTCATATATTTCCTATGTTTTGAAAATGGTTATTTCTAAGTTTTATGCCTTAGTTTATATATACATGTACCAAAAGCTTTATATCTTGAAAATCTTGTTTAAAACATGTGTATAAACTATTTTCTGCATAATACTTAGCTATATGTATTTTTAAAAATATTTCTCAAAATTTTTCTAACTCAAAAGCCCAGTTTTCTGTTTCAGGCAACTTCGGTCGACCGGCCCGGTCGACCGGCGATGTGTCTGGATATGCACTGTTTGTGCATGTCTGTCGGTCGACCGGACCGGTCGACCGACGGAGAGCAAATTGCTCTCGGGTTATTTCGGTCGACCGGACCGGTCGACCGGAAGAAGGAAACTGTGTTTCCTCTTTTGGGGCGGTCGACCGGACCGGTCGACCGGGCGCCAACGACTCTTTGCAGCTGTGCTGGCGGTCGACCGGACCGGTCGACCGCCAGGCCTGCTGTAGCCTAACGGCTCTTTCCTCTTTGGGCTATTCTGAAAAACTGTTTTTGTTTTCAGCTTTAACAGATTTTTGGAGAGTTGTTGGGAGCTTTTTCAGAGAAAATAAGACAAAAAGAAATTGTTTTTAACCTATTTTTAACCCTATAAATAGAGGAGAAGTCTCTCTTGCACATTATTTTTAGAAAATCCTCAAGTTTGTATTGTTTTCAAAAGAGAAAAGAAAAGAGTTTAAAGCTTCCATTTCAATTCTTTTTGAGCTAGTTTTTCAGTTGTGTTTGATTACTAATATCACTCTACAACTGAAGTTTTTCTCACCACACTTCATAGAGCCAAAATTCAATACTCATTCTATAGTGAAGTTGTAATTGAAGTGAGAGTGTTTGTAAAAGAGTTTGAGAAAGAGTGTAGTGATCTTGTTGTGATCACTTTGTTCTTGTAATCCTTTCCTTGTGGATCAACCTCTTCGGTAGAGGTCCTTTGTACTCGGTGGAGCTCGGTGCTCGGTCTTCGGTAGACCAAATTGTAAAGGCGTCCTCGGTGGATAGTGGAAACCCTTCACGGAGGTGAAGGCGGGGAGTAGAGCGGTGGCTTGAACCTCGAAACAAATCACTTTGTTTGCGATTGCCTTTGCGTCCAATTCTTGCTTTACTTTTCAATAGTTCTTTATTGCTTTCTATTGCATACTTGTGATATTGTTTAATTTTCTTGTGCTACTATTTGCTTGCTTATAATTCTTGCCATATATCATTGTGTTTGCATCATTCTTCATATCATCCATTTCATACTTGTGTGTGCCAATCCCGTACTCATCCAACAAGAGCTTCACATAGCGCCTCAACCCATATCAAGGGGAATCAAGAGGAGTTTAGTCCAGAGCCTCGCAAGGGAAATTCGGCTACACTTGTTGAATTGTACTAAGTTGAGCCTCACTTGTTTTAGGTTCCGCATTTAGAGAGTTAAATTTTTAAGATTAGCAATCACACCTATTCACCCCCCCTCTAGGTGTTTTTCAAACTTATCATAGCCTCACTCTTTAACAAACTAATTCTTACAATGATTCTTAGGTGACTACAAGATCTTCAAATTTAGGCTTCTCCATATGCAATGTTGAATAGCTTGAATCCTTGATCCCGAATTGAGTCAACTTGAGTCAAAAATACCTTCCTTTAGGGAAGAAGACATCTTGAATCCTTAGAACCCTGAAACACACTTAAACACAAAAAATATGATTAGTACAAATAACTATATTTGTTTTGTAATCATTAAAACTCAAAACCGGGTGATTGTAACGTTGGGCCAATAATCTCCCCCTTTTGATGATGACAAAACATATAAGTTATTTTTTAAAAAAATGGGGAAAATTGGAAAAGGAGCTTGGAGGCTCCCCTCAAATCATGTTATATAAATGAATGGCTATATACATAAATGAAAAGTAAAAACAAGAACTTGGCATAAAAAAGTCATAAGAATTCAAAACATATAGCTCAACAAACAATAACTCAAAACAAAAACACATAACTCAAAACTCAAAACTTAAAACTCAAAAACTCGAAACTCAAAAATACATCACTCATAACTCAAAAAAAAAAAAACTCAAAACTCAAAACTCAAAACTCATAACTCAAAACTCAAAACTCAAAAATAAACTAACTTTTTCTTCCCCCTTTTGTCATACATCAAAAAGGGTAAACATTGTTAAAATTTTCATGATTCCATAACACAAACATTCAATTCATCACAAATAAAAGAAAATCTAGTATAGTCTAATGGTTTTGTAAATATTCGGCAAGTTGAAAATCGGTAGAAACATAATCAATGTCAATATCACCTTTCTCATAATGATCTCTAAGAAAGTGATACCGAATGTCAATGTGCTTAGTCTTACTATATTGATTTGCATTTTTAGTCATATGAATAGTACTAGAAATTGACATATTTTACTTGTACTCTTCCTATCCACTCTACTACCCGCATAGTCGGCATCCGAAAAAACTCATCATTGAAAATTGTCCAGTTTTCGAATACCACAAACCCATTTCAATTGTGCCCTTAAGGTATCTAATAATGCGTTTTACCGCAATCAAATGGGACTCTTTAGGACACGATTGAAATCGAGCACAAAGACAAACACAAAACATAATATCTGGCCTACTAGCCGTTAAATACAACAAGCTACCAATCAGGTTACGGTAGAGTTTAATGTCTACATTTGTACCTTGTTCATCCTTGTCAGCTTTGTGGTGGTAGCCATGGGAGTTTTGCTTGTCTTAGCCCCTTCAAGCCCAAATTTCTTGATAAGTTCCTTCGTATACTTGGCTTGATTGATGAAAATCCCATCCTTCCTTTGCTTGATTTGGAGACCAAGGAAGTAGTTAAGCTCGCCCATCATAGACATCTCAAATTCCTCCTTCATGCATGATTCAAAAGCTTTGCAAAGATTTTCATTAGTAGAACCAAATAAGATATCATTAACATATATTTGAACTATAAGTATATCATTTTCAACATGTTTGGTGAACAAAGTAGTATCTATTTTTCTTTTATTAAAACCATTAGAAATAAGAAATGAAGAAAGTCTTTCATACCAAGCCTTAAGCTTTGTCTAGTTTGAAAACAAAATTCGGATGTGTTGGATCAACAAACCCGGGGGGTTGTTCAACATGCACCTCCTCTTCAATAAATCCATTTAAGAAAGCACTTTTTATATTCATTTGAAAAAGTTTAAAATCTTTATATGAAGCAAATGTAAGTGTCATCCGTATGGCTTCAAGCCGTGCTATGGGTGCAAAAGTTTCCTCAAAATCGATACCTTCGACTTGAGTGTAACCTTGGGCCACTAACCTAGCTTTATTCCTAACAACATTTTCTGATTCATCCAACTTATTCTTAAAGATCTACTTAGTACCAATTATTGGTCTATCGTGGGGCCTTGGAATAAGATGCCAAACTTGGTTGTGCTCGAATTGATTGAGCTCCTCTTGCATGGCAAGCAACCAATATGAGTCGCCCTCGGCTTCGAGGATGTTCTTTGATTCAAAATGAGAAATAAATGCATAGTTCCCACAAAGATCATGAAGTTTAGAACGAGTAGTTTCCCCTTTTGATACTTCACCTATAATAAGATCCTTGGGATGATGTGGATTGAATCTTCAATCTTTTGAAAGTGGTTGAGTTGTCTCCACTTCAACTTCTTGAACTTTATTTTCTTCATCACCCTTTGGCATGTCTTCAAGAGTAGGTGAGTCCTTCAAAGTAATTTTCTCCATGTCTTCATTTAGGGAATCTATTTCTACAACATTCTCAACAAACACATTAGATTCCTTAAACTTTACATGTATAGATTCTTCAATAGTCAAGGATGACTTATTGAAAACTCTATAAGTTTTACTAGCGTTCGAGTAACCAATAAAATTTCTTCATAAGATTTTGTATCATATTTACCTAAATTATCTTTAGTATTCAAAACAAAATTTACAACCAAAAATTTTAAAGTATGAAACATTTGGTTTTCTTGAAAAATAAATCTCAAAAGATGTTTTAGAAGTGTTTTTGCATAAGAAACCCTATTTGATATGTAATAAGATGTGTTAACGGCCTCGGCCCATAGATAATGAGGGAGACCGTACTCATTTATCATTGTCCTAGCCATCTCTTGTAATGTACGATTTTTTCTCTCAACGACTCCATTTTGTTGTGGAGTTCTAGGACAAGATAGTTCATGCTTAATTCTATGTTCTTCGCAAAAAGTGGTAAAGGGTTGGTTATTGAATTCACCACCTCTATCACTTCTTATTCTTAAAATAGAAGAATCTTTTTCCTTTTCAACTCTTTTCTTAAAGGCTTGAAAATATGAAAAGGCTTGATTTTTGTGTTCTAAAAAGAAAACCCAAGTAAAATGAGAGAAATCATCAATAAAATGAAAGCAAAATGATTCCCACTTAGACTTTTAGTTTGTGTAGGACCAAACAAATCCATATGGATCAACTCCAAAGGTCGTGATGTCATGATATCCTTGATTGATTTGAAAGAGGACTTGGTTTGTTTCCATGTTGGTACGCATCGCAAATGCGGTCCTTTTCAATTTCAAGTAAGGAATACCTTTCACCATTTCCTTATTGTTTAATCTAGATAGATGGTCAAAAGAAATGTGGCCTAATCTCCTATGCCACAACCAAGAGTCATCATCGAGGGCATTCAAATAAGTAGCATTGCATAGCATTCTAGACATATCAATCATGTATACATTATTTTTACGAAATCCGAAAAATATACATGTATTGGATTGTCTATCAATAACACTACATGCTAGGTCATCAAAAATAACATTAAAACCTTTATCACAAAGTTGACTAACACTCAAGAGATTATGCTTGAGGCCATCAACTAAAACAACATTTTCTATTAAAGGAGATGTACCAAGTTTAACATTACCAATACCAATGATTTTTCCTTTGGCGTCATCTCCGAAGGTGACGGTGCCACCTTCATGATATCTTGATAGGGTTGCGAAGTTGTTGATATCCCAAGTCATGTGCCTTGAGCAACCACTATCAAGATACCCCCACTCCTTACGTCGTTGGGCTTTGGAATGTACCTACATCATTTAACAAATTTGTTGACTTTGGTACCCAAACTTTCTTGGGTCCTTGAATGTTAGTATTCCGAACCCAAACATGATTATGCGATGCATTAATCTATCATAGCAAAATTTAACCAAATGACCTTTACGGCTACAATATGTGCATGAAAAAACTTTGCCATACATGAATGCATGATGAGTGTGTGGAGTATGAGCATGTTTAGGGTGCTTAGCATGATGTAAAGGTTGTGATTTATGAACATGAGTATGAATAGCATGTGAATGTTTCTTTGAGACATGTTTCTAGGAAATATAGCCTCTAGTCTAGTTTTATCAAATTCACATTTCTTCAAAACTACTCCTAATGAATCAATTTTCTTCTTTAGCAAGGAAATCTCGTTTTCATTAATTTGTGAAAATTTACCTTTGCAAGAATTTTATAGTCATCAAAATCCTTTTGAGTAGAAGAGAGAGTTGAAAACAATTCATTTTTTTCTTTTGTGAGAATGAAAACTTTGTGGTTGAGTGATTCATTTTCCTTTTTCATTTTCAAGTATTTCTTTTTGAGAAAATCATAGTTATGAGATAGTTCTTCAAAAGCTTCTCCTAGTTCATCTATAGATAGTTCACAATCAATGGATGTATCGGGAGTTACCTTACTTGTGCTTTCATTTGCCATGAAGCACATGTTGGCGGTGTCGACCTCCTCATCGGATTCACTCTCCGAATTCCAAATAGCCTTTAAAGCTTTCTTTTTGTATGGCTTCTTGGAGGTTGAGGGTTTGCCTTTGTTTTCCGGATATTCCGCAACAATGTGACCCGGCTTCCGGCAATTGAAGCAAATGATTTTCTTCTCTTCTTTACCTTGCCATCTCCTTCTATTTTGGAACTTTGCCTTGTTGTACATTCTCCGAACATTCTTTACAAGAAGAGAAAGATCTTCATCATCCTCTTCTTCATCATCCTCGTCGGAGTAGGTGGAAGAGCTCTTGAAGGCAATAGCTTTCTTCTTAGGAGGAGCCATCTCTTCTCTTGCTTTTCTTTCCATCTCATGGGTCTTGAGATTCCCGATGAGACCGATAAGCTCCATTTCTTCCTTGTCTTTGAGCTCCTTCAAAGTTGTGGCTTTGACTTCCCAAGATGGAGGGAGTGCACAGATGATCTTCCTCACTTTTTGGTCGTTGTCAATGCCGTCAGCTAAAGAAGAAAGTCCATTAGTAATCTTTGTAAGCTTAGTAACTATATCATCTATGGTTTCATTCTCTTGCATAGAAAAATTTTCATATTGGGAACGAAGAAGGTCGATTTTTGCCCTCTTTACTTGTGAAGTTCTCTCATGAGTGACAAGTAGGTGAGTCCAAATCTCATAAGCAGATTTGCAATGAATGACTCTAGAAATATCATCATCATTAAGAGCTTGAAGCAATGCATAGTATGCCCTAGCATTAGCGTCAAACTCTTTCGTGGCAAAATCGGAGCAAGTGTCCTTATCACCAAGGGGTGCACTAAAAGGTTTGGTCACCGCCTTTGCAACCCGGCTCCCTAAGGATTGCAAAAACACGGTCATCTTAACCTTCATATGGGAAAGTTAAGGCCATCAAACTTCGGTGGGGTCTTAATTCCTTTGGCCATTTTTACTAAGTGTATGAAGATGAAATATGAATAGAGTGATTAGCAATATAGGATCTTTCTATGGTTGTTAAGCCAAGAGCCTAGAGACCAAAGCTCTGATATAAATTGAAAAACACCTAGAGGGGGTGAATAGGTGTGAATGCTAATCTAATGATCTTTTTAAATAAGTATGTATGTATGATGCAACCGGTTACTCAAAACAAGAATTAAAGCCAAATTTCCCGTGAAGGGCTCTAGAACTTCTCCTCTTTAATTCCTCTAGATTATGAGTTGAGGCGCGTAATTGCTTTCTTGTTGAGATGAGTAAAGACCAAAAAATGCAAGTAAATGAAATGGGTGCAATAATGAAGTGCAAGCAAGAGGTATCACAAGATAGAAATGTAAAGCAATGAAAAGCAATAAGGAAACCAATCGCAAACACAAGAAATTTGTTTCGAAGTTCGAGCCACTGCTCTACGTCCCCGCCTTCACCACCGTGAAGGAGTTCCACTAAATCCGCAAAGGAAATTTTCACACCGGAACCTTTACACCTAAGGGGATTACAATTGGTCTACACAAGACCGGAGAACCCAACTCCCACCAATCCAACCTATACACAAGAGGGATCTCAACACAAGGAAATACAAGTAACTAGGTGATCAAAAGACCACAAACTTCTCTCTTCTTACAACTTCTTATAGAGTGGGGATGATTTTTAGCTCAAGAAGTGAAATGAGAAAATTCAATTGTAAAGAAAGTAAAAAAAGCTTTGAAAACAACTGAAACTTTAACCAAGAAAGCACTTTAGAAAGTGAGAGCTTGAAAACTTTTCTTTTCTTTAGAAACTTCAAACAATAGGGATTTTTCTTAAATTCAACAAGGGGCCAATGACCTCTATTTATAGGGATTAGATAAGAGCAATTCATCATTTAAACTAGGTCAATAGGTCAGATTATAGGTGTTGGCCCAAAGGCCTTCCACTCTAGTTTTGATGATGATTAACTCATGTAGTTATGTGTACTAATTATCTTGTGATTTTAGTTTCAGATCATTAGTCAAGATATTAGTAGGTGATTAGCTTCAACAAGATGATTTGGAAGCTTTCACATGTTGATTCAAGAGCCCGAGTGTCAAAGATCATACATAGCACTTGCTCGGTGGACCAAGAGTTTAGGATCGAGTCGGCTTGGAGATTGCGCTCTACAAGAAGACATCGGTACCTTAGTTTAGTTTTGTGTTTAGATCCAATTGTAAAGATTAGAATAGTATGATAACTCAAGTTCACAACACACACTTTTCATGTTTTGAATATTGGTTTTCGGGTTTTCGGTTTTAGGTTTAACCGATCTTGGTTTTCATGAATAGATATTATATCAAAATAAGTTTACATAGTTTATTGTATATTAGATTTGTTCTATATACATGCATGCTTCAACTACTTAGACAAACTTAAATTTGATATACCTATTCATGTGTTTTAGGTTTTGTGTTTTAACAAAACTTATTTTTGGAATTAAAGACAAAAACTATGATATGTAAATGTTTCATGTATATTGGATTTCTATCCATATGCATCATGCTTCAATGTTGTTTAAATATCATGTTTTTGTATTTGGATGAGTTTTGGACAAAACGTATTTTCTATTCAAAATCCAAGTTTTAGAAAATACAGTTTTTAGTTTTGGTAAAAATGATAAGATACAAAAATAGTTCAAATTGTATGATATTTGAGTTGAAATTTTTATCACTTGTTTATATATCAATGCAAAATGATAAAACTATTTTTTGGTGATTTTTAGGAGTGTTAAAAGATTTTTCAAAATATTTTTAAAAGAATATTTTAACATGTTTCTAACCCAGTTTTCTGTTCCAGGCTTCACCCAGTCGACTAGTCGAATGACCTAGTCGACTGGGGCTGAAGTCGGTCGACCGGATCGGTCGACCGACGTGCACAAACTTGTGCACATCTGGCTGGTTGGCACGGTCGACCGGGCCAGTCGACCGTCCCTGAGAGTAGAGCTCTCTGTTTGTTTGGGTCGACCGGGCGGTCGACCGGTAGCTGCCAACGGGCAGAATTTGACCATTGGACGGTCGACCGGACCGGTCGACCGGCAGGGTTATTTTGACAAAATCTGCTGCCAACGGCTAGTTTCCAGATTTGCCTATAAATACCCCATTGGAAAGAGTTTTTCTCTAAGATTTTTTTGTGCGAATTTTTTTTACTCTCTGGTGTTTTCACTGTAATCAAAAAAAGTTTTTGAACTCATATTGAACAACCTATTTGGAGTTTTTGCTAGGGTTTGGAAAACCAAAGAAAGGATTTTTGGGAAAAGAGTTTTGATTCATCTTCTATATTTTGGTTTCAGTTTTTCCCAAGGATTTTTCTTTGTGATTTTGATTTCCATTCCATTGGTTTTCTCCACACTTGAGCTAAAATCTACTATCTCTTCTATAGGATCTTTGTGTGGGAGAAGAAATTGTTTGTGGTTGTTGTTAAAACCACTAAGTTGTAAACTCAATCTTTGCTTTGTGCCATTTCCCTCATTGTGTTGAGGAGGTTGTGCTATTTGGGTTGTATCCCTCAAGTGGTGAGGTGATTCTTGTAAGCTTTGTGCTAATCCCTCAAGTTGTGAGGTGATTGTTTGGTTGGCTTGGAGTTGTGCCTCAAGGAGGAGGTTGTGTTTGTAAGGAGAGGAGTTGGGTACTCCTTGTATTGTGATTGCTCCAAATCCTCGGTGGAGGTTCCCTTTGTGGGAGTCCTTTATGGACAAGCTAGTGGATTAGAAATCCTTCTGGGTGAAGGCGGGGATGTAGAGCTGGGTGCTCGAACCTCGAAACATATCTTGTTGTTTGCGCTTGATCCATTGACTCTCTCTATCTCTCTCTTTACTTGTGCCTTGCAACTATTCATATTGTGCATTCATATTTGCTTGGCTTGGTTGTGTGTGCATCATTTGTTGATCACACTTGAGTGTATTTGCAATTAAGTTTTTAAATTCCGCATTTAGTTCATAGATTAGCATTGTCACCTATTCACCCCCCTCTAGGTGACTTTTCAATTGGTATCAGAGCTAGCGCTCCTGATATTTAGGTTTAACCACCTAGGAGTGAGATCTTGGTTTGCTAATCTTCATTTGCATATTTCATTTGCACACATATAGTTGCACTAATGGATAGCCCTCCTATGTTTGACCATTTTAGACTTGATGCTTGGAAGGCAAATATGAGTAGACATTTAAAAAGCCTAGGACATCTAGTTTATCAAGCCTCTACTCAAGATCATTCCCTAATAGTAGCAAGCATAAAAAGGCTAAAGCATTAGCACTTAGAGCACTTAGAGCATCTCTTAATGACATCTTTTACCGATTTTTGATCATTATGACTCGGCTTTTGCAGTTTGGAGCATATTGACTTCTCCCGAGCTTCCAAGGATTATTAACAAGATGAGGAGATCTATGAGAGAAGTCCGAAGAGCATTGCTTCATGGTCAAAGGGAATAACTCCTTGAGGTACAATCGGACACTCAATTAGATGATAGCTCTAGTTCCTATTGCTATGGATGTTTAGAAGTTCAAACTTTAAATATAGAACTTGCTCAAAAGCTTGAAAATTTGTTGAGAAACCATGATTTGTTGAAAAATGATAATCTTGTTTTGAAAGATGAATTAAAGGATTTATGTTCTAACTTTGAATTGGTTTTGCAAGAGAAGGAAGATATCACTAGTTAACGTGACTCACTAAGATCTCAACTAGACCTTGCCCTTAATGAAATTGAAGTTTTGAAAAGCAAAAATGATTGTGATGATGTTGTGAAGCTCAATGAGATTTTATCTTCAAAATTGGATTTTACTTTTAAAGATAACCTTTCTTTGAAAAATAAAATTGATTCTATCACTAAGGAACTGATCTTATTTTAAAGAAAAATGAATCTTTACAAAATGAGATTGATATTCATGTTTGTCATGCTAGTTTAGCTTCTTGTTCTAGCACACCTCTTGCATGCTCCACTTTATCTTCCACTATTAAAATGATATAAATGTTTTGAAGATGAGTGTTGATAGTTTGGGCTCCACTTTGAGCCAATGCACTTTGAACCATACACGTTTGGAAACCTTGGTTCGCAAGAAACAAGTTCCAACCTTGCATGCACACCCTACACGGCATACACATGCTTTCCACGGTCCCACCATAACATGTATGCTCATGTGTACACATGTACACATTGTGGCCGAAAAGGCCATCTTGCTAGATTTTGCTATGATCGTTTACATATTAAAAATTTAGCAAATAATCTTGTTTGGGTTAGGAAAGATACTAACCCCTATGGACCCAAAAGAAAATGGTTACCAAAAATCACCTCCTTGACTTTTGATGTAGGTAGGAGCTCTCGCATCACGTGAGAGTTTTGGTGCCTTGAGGTGGATGCATTCTAAGCTTAAAAGAGAACCATTTGGATGCTTCACTCTCAAGGGGATTTGGTGGGAGGACCACCGTGGTTTGGAGAACTAGAGATGCACCTTCATCGGTTTTGGTATCATTCTCTAACTCCCATTTTATTTGCATGCTTTTCATGTTCATCTATTCATAGCATGTCTTGTTTTATTGTTCATTATACTTATGTCATGTTGATTAGATTAGTGTTATACATGTTTGGTTACTTGAGCACCCATTTTTACATGGATCTATATTTTGTGTTCTCACCTTGTTTAAACTAACATGTATGCCCTAGATCTAATGCACATGCATATGCATTATGACCATTTGGATGCTTATGAATGTATGACTTTTATTTTAATAATTCATGTTTTGATGTTGGATTATGATTCCCGTTTTATGCTTCATGTTTTGACTACTTGCTTGAATGATAAGTTTTCATTAAGACTAGGATTTATACTTGTACAACTAGTGAGCTACAAATAGACCTTTATATATGTTTGTGCTTGAACGCTCATTTGTATTCACTTGATGTACTAGTATAGTCTAGTTTTGATGATTCATGCATTCAAACTTGTATTCCTCAATTTGGATATGTTTTCTATGATCTCGTGTTTTAACTTCATGTATATGTCTATCTTGTCCAAACTATTAGATATACATATACATCCTTGAGCCACGTGCCTTCATGCATATACTTTTGTGGACTCATTATGTTTAGGATATGTATGTATACTTTAGTTTGAACATGACATACATATGCCTTGAAGCTTAAATCGTTTGGATAAATTTCACATTTACTAGGTGATTTCACATTTATGATGAATTCATGTCTTTAAGATGATTTCAATTGGTGATTTCACATCCTAGATGAATTTCATGTTTTCAATATTGAGCTTGATTGTCCATTTTCATGTTGATATGTTTCTCACAACACTTGTACACTCACCTTATTTAATGTTTTCTCATGACTTAGTTTTCATGAGTTCAAATTGTGCTATATAGACTTTGAGTGTTTAGTGCCATGTGATTTACATGTATTTCATGAAAAATAATTTTATTTTCATTTCCTACTTGAAGGATTTCGTACTAGTTTAAAAGTTTTTCCTACAACTAGTTCGTATTCTTCACTTTGGTAAGTTTTTCAACATACTATATTTTCAAATCTACTCTTTGAAAACCCCTACCATCCATGGGTGGTTGGATGGGAGATCATGTTCATGTATGCCTTACAATGAAAATCATTTAAATCTTGAATCATGATTGGGAGGTATAGGAATATGAGATATACACTTGATCTTATTGTTATTTCAATTGGTATCATTGAATTTCTTTCAATTGGCATCAATATTGACATTTCTTGTATACTCATATATTTGTATATATGTATGCAATCATTTCAAATAGTATCAATTTCAATTGGTATTCTTTTTCATACATATATGTGTTTTTTATATGTGCTTCCTATATTTCTATATGCCACACAAGTTTTGTTTATGCTAAGCTTGAACTTCAACTTTGTTTCAA
>JAVJIF010000271.1:0-84199 GCA_038442645.1 Agave tequilana | reverse complement strand
AAGTGCTCTCATCACCATCGGGTGCTTCATAGGGTTTTGTCAAGGACTTGGCTACTAAGCTACCCAAAGATTACAAAAATATAGTCATCCTAACCTTCCAAATTGGGAAATTGAGGCCATCAAATTTAGGTGGGGATTTAATTTGTCGGCCATGTTTACTAGTGATGAATGAATGAAATGAAAATATTGATTAGCAATATTTTAAGGATCTCTCTATGGATGTTAAGCCAAACCTAGAGTCCAAGCTCTGATACCAATTGAAAAGTCACCTAGAGGGGTGAATAGGTGACAATGCTAATCACGGGCAAATTAAAAATTTAAAGCTACAACAATCAAGTTTCACAAGATGAATGTAAGCAAGTAAATATGACAATGATTATGATGAGCAAGAATAAGAGCAGTATAGTAAAAGAGTGCAAGAAGTAAACCAATCGCAAACACAAGGATATGTTATCGAGGTTGAGCACCCAGCTCTACTCCCCGCCTTCCCCAGAAGGATTCTAGCTACTTCCACTATCACAAGAACAATTACAACCGAGTACCCAACTCCTCAATTACAATCACAAGAATATCTGAGTAGTCACAAGACCACAAACTCTCTCTTTCAAAAATCTCTTCCCTTACCAAGGTCCTTAGAGAATAATGAGTAGAATTGAAGCTCTTTTGTGTGTAAGGAAAAGAAATTGAAATCAGAGAAAAACTTTTGAAACCCTTCAGAAAATTGAGAGAATTTAGCACAAAAACCAAGAACTTTGAAAGCCTTAAACTTTTGAATTTTAGCAATAATTGTTGTTACCAAATTTCTCCCCAAACACCCTATTTATAGGAGAGGGCTAGGGTTTTAGGAGTAAAACATAATTACTGATGTTTAGGATGTAATTAGATCAAAATAATCTTTAAACGAATTTTTAAAACACAAAAGACAAAAATAAACAGCTCTTAAAAATCTGCCCGTTACTGTTCAAACGTCAGATCGGTCGACTGGGCCGGTCGACCGTTAGATCAAAAATTGACCGTTATGCCACGGTCGACCGACCCGGTCGACTGAAACAACTTGTGAGCAAAAATAAATATCTCGGTCGACCGCCCCGGTCGACCGCAGACGTGCACACTGATACTGCCTCTGCCAGGACTGCGGTCGACTGGTCCCGGTCGACCGACCAGACTGCACAGCTCGGTCGACTGTCCGGTCGACCGGATCAAGTCAAAAAATCGATTTTAAGAAGAAAACAAAGAGGATTTTGATTTAAACAAAAAATACTTTTGAACAGAAATAGAATTAACCATAAGATGTTATTTGTAGGCAAAAACTTGTATGCAAAATATTTTTTATAATTTATAAGAAATTATTTGGAATGAGCATGTGCGCAAAAACGTGTGTGATAGAGCTTCAAACCTATCCACTATTCTTTAACATACTATAAACTGAAAAACAAATTACATGAAGACTTCTTGTACTATCTTCAAGTCTTTGAGCCATCCAATGCCTTGCCAGTGCCTTCTCTTCTATGATCCTTCCTTGATGTACAATTTGCCTTCCTTGTTTTGTGGAACTTAGAAGTTCTTGCAATAGCTAAGCAAATGGTCTCTAAACATGGTACAAAACCTGAAACTCATCTTAACAAACTTGTTAGTACCAATAGCTCTATTTGGTTTGTCATCATCAAAACACAAAACAATTGAGAGTGTAACCTCTTGGGCCAACAAATTGCGTCCCGCACTAGTGCTAACGGGTTACTGGACACTAGTCTCTCAAGATACAACCTCCTTCACGGTATTTGGATAGTACTACCAAATCACCGTACAGTTGAACCATAGTTAACTAGTACCTTCACAGGATTATAAGCAGCAGGACCAAGACAAATTTCAGGGAGAATATTTGTCTTTACTTTGAGGAGCACCCACTGTAGAGAAAGAAGGAAGTATAGATAATATTCTTCTTTGGAAGTCCCAGATTCAGACAACAATTCTATTAAGAAACTGTTGAATTTTCTGAGCCCTCTTTCAGAATGAATTTTGTAGAATCTCTTGAAAGTCGCTTCGAGTTTGCAGAATTCCCACTTCCTGTTGGAAGTCACTTCAGCCAGAGAGAGAAGATCTCACTTCAGAATGCAGAGAACTAATTTCTGTGTTTGTTTTTGTTGTGTTTTTGTTTGAGAATATGGAGCGCTATTTATAGCGCTCCGCGAGGGGTAAAAATGTCCGAAACTGACCGAACGGTTCGGTTTAAACCGTTGCAACAGTTCGTTTCAACCGCAGCAATCGCCCAACTTTCCGCGGCGGTTTTAGTGACAGCCTTTGCGCTGGGCGGTTCGGATCCAGATGGCGGAGCGAGTATCATCCGCGTAACCCATACCTGTGAGACCCGTTCAAAAAGAACCAGACCGGGTAGGGAGCCCGAGCCCGAGCCCGCGCCGGCGCCGCGGCGGCGCGCGCGCATGCGCCGGCAATGGCTTCCCCTAATCGCGCGCGAAAACTCCAAGTACCCAAAGGGCACACCCTTTGTTCCCATTTTTATCTATTTAAACACTTCAAACTTCCATCCCATGATCAAGGTGGGACTAAAATGCTTTTAAGTACCTTTAGTCCCCTTTTGGCTTTAAATTAGGCAAACTTTAGACTTAAATATCTCATTCATTCGAAGTCAGAATTGAACATGTGAATAATATCACGTTCATCCCCAACGAAGGATAACACACTCCAACCATTATCCAATTGATTCAATCAATGGATCTCGCCATAATTCAACTCAAAAATTCACATATATTTTTCATATTTCCAACAGTGGGAGATTTTAGATTAGGTTTTTCTCCTGAGAAAGAAGAGAAAGAAAGAGTTTGGCTCTTTATATAGGATATAAGATATTTTAGAAACCTGAATTCTAATTAGGTTTAAATTTCTTATTTAGTAATCAGGATTAAGATGAGAGTTTGGATTGAATTTGAATTATGATTATATATTTTATTTAGATTATAGATTTGGATTAGGATTAAGATTGAGTTTTTGGGTTAATGGGTAAGGATCTCAATGATAATGGGGTTATAGATTATTGGGCTTTAGTTAAAAGAAATAAGAAATATAAATAATAGGAAAAATAGAGAGTGAGCTTGCGGGCTTAGTTTTTGGGCTTAAAGAAATATAGAAAAAGATGAAATAAGAAATTGGACTTAGCTCATGTGGGCTTAGTATAAAAAGCAAGAGAAAACAAAAAGGAAAAGGAGAATGGGCTAGGCTTATTGGGCTTGAAATGAAAATAATAATTCTACCCTTAATAATTATTTAAAATAACTAAATATAAGCATAAGAGTCTATAACTCATAATAATAATACTAATAATGATACTAAATCAAGCTATTAATAATAATAAGATATAGGTAGAATCAGGAAGTTTTTTTTAAAAATAATAATATGGTATTATTAAATAGGGGATATTACATTCTGCCCACCTTAACAAAATTTCGTCCTCGAAATTTCAATAAAGCAGGGAATGATAAAAATCAAATTAAGAGAGAAGATAAAACTTTCACTCCGCTTCTCACTGCATCATGGACCCATTATGCTTTCGCTGCCGCTCTGATCTCTGTAACCGCTTCAGAATGGAGCGATCAATTCCAAGAGATAAAAATCAGAAAATGAAATTGGAAGAAGAATAAGAATCAAGATGGAGCCAAGATTACTTTAGAAGAAAGTTGAAATTAGGGATATCAAAGATTCAAGAGATGGATTCCAAAGGGAGGCGATAATTCTTAAGTGGACTCAGTATCATCATGTTAATATATATGTTTATTGCAGCGTGAATATAACTTGTCTCAGGTCACTGGTAAGAACTAGGTTCTCTTTTTATGTCAAACCTGGATCGTACTAAGAAAACTCTATCACGCCTCGCTTCTCAAAATACGCGGAAACGGAGTCGTGACAAAGGTCGACGACGTATGTACGAGAAAAAACCCACCACATACGCTAAGCCTAAAGTAACCTAAACAAGCTATAAAATCTACTATGATATTCAATTTCACTAAAATATGACATATAAATATCTAACACAATGATAGCAGATGAATATAGAAAGAAATGACAACAGGATGCGATATAGATGAATCAAGAAAATAACATGAATAAAAGAGTAAGAATACCTGTAATCAAGAAAAGAGAGACTCCAGTTTCTCGTAACGCGTACGATCACACGGACGCCTGAACAATATAAGAAGATGTCCAATACCCTGGACATGCGAATCCAGGGTCGTCAGAAGTGACCTAATGAGTGTGTGTGTAAAGAGGGAGGTGTTTCGTGCATAATAACAATGTTAGCAATAACAATATGATAATGAATAAAAGATAACAAACATAATCAATATCAAGAATAAAGCTGTGAACGATATATAACGAATATCATGATAAAAGAAACAATAATGTCAAGATATATAACCTAGCATATGACACTAATCTGGTATACAGTCCCGGTCATGTGTACAATCATATATCTATCATAATTATACATATGTACAGACGGGTGATCACGGTCAGTCACAATACATTAACAATTTATCATTATTAATTATGTCAGTGAACACCAATTGCCACATGTAATAAACGCATCTCATAACTACGCCTATTATAAATGTCAATCAGAGTCCTAAGTTATTGAAACTGATCGGTTGGAGACATTGTCTGTATTTTAGTGGGTCCCATGCATACCCGGGACCACGGCCCAGACACCTGGCGCTGAACCATGACCTACCGCAAGGTAGTCAGGTACATGTATAATAGGAACAAGAATAGGACTAGGTGTCAGTCACCCCACGGGAACCCTGCAGTGGAACCCTCTTTTGGCTGCGCAACCTAAATCCTAGGTCCACCCAAAATACAGACGTTGTCTCCTCCATCAATCTCCCCAATCCCAATGTAAGTTGTTTAATAGCATGTTATTAGTTTATCAAGATTACTTAATGTGTATGTTACTTGAATCACAGGGATAACTCAGTGGTAGTCACGGTAACAATATCAACATGTGTAATCAGGATACCGTTATAACAGGAATATTTATATTAGTGAACATAATACCGGTATAACAAGAATATGTAACAAGTATAACATGAAAGTTGTTACCGTGTAACAATATTTTCCCAGCAATTAATGGTAACATGGACATGATAGTTATCAGGTAGATACCAATATAATCAGTCAAGTATCCTAGGTAAATCATGATATTCAGGGAGTAATGACCTACTGTCATGAATAGAATAATCCGGCAAAGTATATAATCAACTCAGGTCCTTAAAGTCATCGACATATCCATCCTCTAAATCACCGGTATATCCTAATCTCAATAGCTTGCCATAAAACTCCGAACATATAATATGATCACCGATATCAATGAAATTACTATCATAATAACTCTATCTCCATAACTAAATTGATCAATAACTAAACATGAAGCACATAGTATATCTTCGAGATCAATAAGTCAACAGATACTGAAATCATAACGAAGTAAGGGAATCATCCTCAAACAACATATGGTCTAGAATATCTACTTTTGATACTTAACATCAACAAAATATCATCTAAATAAATCTCAAATACTCACAACTATAAATCCAGCTACTTCAGTCTCATCTTATGCAGATCAGACTTCATTATAAAGAACATAATCCCAGATCAGCTCTAGCTCAAGACCAATCCAAACACGGTCCAACTTTCCTCATAACTAAATCCGAATCCAGAAGGATAAATACTAAATAAGAACTAGCAAGGTTACTAATATCCCGATGACAAAACATCGAGTCCAGAAATGTCTAACATCAATCACATCTGATCCATTTATCTGTGGTATCTCTAAATTGTCTCATATCAATAGAGACGTCATATATACTTGTCCACAATATCCAAAAGAGTTCCAGTGGGAATAATCATCAAATACATGAATATCAAATCTGTAACTAATACCAATTTTATCAACCTCAAGATCCAGCTGAGTCAAGTCACAGTCTAAGGTATATCAAAACTAGGCCTAAGCCAATAACGATAAACTACCAATAATGAAATGACACAGATACAAGATCCTATCAACTACGTAAATAAAGTGAATAATCATGGATGTCTCATGAAGTAGTACAAGCAATCAAACTGGTAAAATATAACAGAAAGTCACATGAATGATAAGTGTACATGTAAATGCATACCAACAACGATAAATAAGAAAATGTACAAGAACAAACACTTACAATAAAATTAAATAAAATTACACAGAAAAGAAACACTCACAAAATAGAATTATAGAAGGAAAGAAACACTCATATGAAATGACGCTGTTTTCAGAACCGAATCGCCGTTTGATCTTCATTGCACGAACCGTACGGATCTATGAATCATCCATGGGTCGATCTTCGCATCGCCATTGTATTGGTCCACAACGAGCACGAATCTGGATCAGGTCTGGGTCTCCTGTAGCTGGGTTCGAATCTCACCAAACGAATTCAAAACGCTGCAACAGGCACCCCAACACATGAACTCACACAAACATACCCTCGTATACGTATACACTTCACTATATACACGCATAAACATACATGTACACCCACATATATATACGTATACAAGTATACACATACATACATCATTTCACGCACGCATGTGTACATAAATATAAATACATACACACTCTCATACACGTATATATGATTTATATACGTACATACATCTATACTACTTATATATACATACATACATACACTAACATGAATTAAAACCATACACATACATACATCCTTGCATAAATACATGCATACACATGCATGCATATCACACCACTCACGCACACACACCAACACACATTTTAATTAAACTTCCCAATTATTACAAGTTTACCCTTTACCTATATAACACTAACCTTGGGGCAACTTGCGGCGCGCCGACGGAGGCTCTGGCGGAGGCGCCGGAAGTCACGGAGGATGTCATTGGATAGAGCATATCGCCGTGAAGGGCGTGGGTGCGTTCGCGCTCGCTGACGGCAATCAAACGGCGACACACACGGAGAGACGAAAAATGGCTCAGAGTAAGATGTCACACACATATGAATAAAACTCAAGCAAAGAAGGGTGTTCGGCCAATGGGGATTTGGGACTTGCGGAGGTGGAGAATAGTCAGGTGAAGGAGGTTCGGTTGTAGTTGATAGGGAGACTCGGCACACTTAGAGAAAAGGAGCAAGGGTGGTTGGGTTGGCTTGGGCTGCACGTGTGAAGAAGATCACAAGGGTTGTGAGGGAGGCGTGGGCATGGGGCGGCTGTGGTGGCAGCCTGTGTGCATTGCAAGGAGGATGAAGTTAGGGGGACTCGGTAATTGGTGGAGGAGATCGAGAAGGTGTGGGCGCGGTGCACAAGCGTCGCGGAGATTGGCGGAGGTTGGTGCTCGGGCTTCGCGGGGCTACTGTCGTGAACGAGAGGAGGCGATGGGCTATCAATGTATGTAGAGGACAGTCCGTGGAGAGATAGTCCGCGCTGGTGGAGGAAAGAGGAGAGGTGTGACAGCATGGTGGAAACCCGGCTATGGGGGTTCGGCCTAGGCTTGGCCATGGATGGTTCACTGGAGATGTGTAGGTTCTCCGGGGGTGGTGCGCCTGGTGTACGAAGTGCTGCCGTGGGAAGCTTGAGGCCTGGGGGCGCTCTGGATCTGCGGCAAGCCAAAGGGGTGGGGGCGGCTGTAGATGGAAAGTAGATGAAAATATTAGGTTTTAATCTTAGGATTTATATAAGATTATACATAGGAAATGGTTTTGGGTTATGGGCCTGATGGGTATATTGGGTAGTGAAAATAGCCTATATTGGATTTGGTATGGGTTTCAGGTTTGGATCAAGGGCTAAAGGTATAGGTAATGAATAAGAAACCATAAGAATATTAATATTAAAATAATAATACATAACACACATAATAACCATAACAACAACAACAACAATAATAATACTAATAGAAATAATAATTAGTAGTGGAATAATACAGTAAATATAAAGCCAAGTAATTATTTAATAGTTCAAGAAATTTTGCGTATAAGATAATTCATAAATCAAGTTATGAAATTAAAAGTATAACAAAATTAATAAATACATAAAAAATAAAAAACAGTATCTCAAACTAGGGATATTACAGCACGTAATGACAAAATATTATTAAAAAAAGGGTTGATTGTTTTTTTAGGTTTCTTAATTGGGGATTATGAGATTAGTTAGGAGTAGAAATTTAGGACATAATTTTAATCTAATAAATAAACTACTCCTAATTAATCTCATGTAAAGTTTAAATCTAAATTGTTGATATTTTTTGGGTTTTAGGGTTGGGATAGAATTATAGTCTATTAGGAAATTTTTGGGTTAGAATTCTAATCAAATAAAGAAACTTAATCCCAATTAATCTCACATTAAATTTATTGGGTTTTATCCAGTTTATTAAACCCGAATCATTAAGAAAATCAAACTTAACCATTGCGGGTCGGGTCTGATTCAAACCCGATAAGCACTGCAAACCCGTTTTGTTAATAGAAACTTTAATTAGCCGTTACAGGCTCATCCGACCTCTGTTCTGAGCAAATAAATAGCCATTTCAAAGCTCTTGACGAGCACTACAGTAGCACAGGAACTATACATGACAACACAGTAGTTAGTTGACATAAAGAAGCATTGAAGTATTTATTTATCATGGTAATATTTATCCTTATATGCTTCCGCTTTATCATCAATATTATATTGCTTATATTGTCTAGCATGATGAATATTGATGTTTACTACAGTTGATAACACACAGATAAAAATATATACATGTTCAAGTTAAAATAATAAAAGAGCTTATTATTGCGTATATAGTTCATGCGGACAATAGCTGGCCCAAAGAAAGATATTATTTGGCCGAATTATGTACGGCTTCAGATACTTGATGTGGGTAATCAGTGGTAAACTTGGTGTGTGCTAATCGGCCCAAAGGAAGGTTGCCATACTATAAGCCCATATTGCATAACCCTCATCAACTAGTCCGATGACGGAACAAGAATCCAGATACGTAGATTTGTGTGGCCCATGCGCGGACAATTGCCCAAAGGAAGGTTATCATTATGGCCGGGTCATTACATATATTATATGGTCAATATAGATTACTTAACTTTGGGACCCATCCTATAAAGTGATAGTCGGCCCAAAGGAAGCTGTTCTCTTACATAAGACCTAGACTTTAGGATATCTATATTGGCCCAGTACAGTGTTGGCATATAAAGACACAACTTATTCTAAAAGTTTGGCCGGCAGCTCTATCGATTAAACTGATTGTATTTTCTGAAATTCATTTTTTTTATGATTTTTATGAAATTTTGTTAAATGCAATATTTATGTTAAAATTGGTATCAGAGCCTCCTCTTTATGTTAAACACCTTTGATGTGACTTGTCTCTATTTTAGTTCAATCTATTTACTTTTAAAAGTTATTTATCTTCCTTACATAATTGTTCTCTGTGTAGTTCCAAGGATTTTGGTAAATATACAAACATATAAACTAAGCTACTATAATAAGTTTTATTAGTAGTATTTGTTTTATTACATGACACGATATATATTACAGGATGAATGGATTAAGTAAAACTTTCATATCAATATTAAGGACTGAAGGACATTGAACTCCATGATATCAAGCCATTCAAAGTTAGATCAGCTATATAAGCACAATTGGAGTAAAGGAAATCAAGCTCCACTACAAAGCTATATAAGGTTATACAAGAGCCATTTGGAGTAAAAGAAAAATCTAACGTCAACTTTCACATCAATAGGAAATTTGTACGTAATAACAGTAATTTAGTTATCTTCATTTGGCACAAATATGAATTCTCAAGCAATTATATTTTCATCTCTTTAATGAATTCATTGGTAGAATGCTCATTCTATGAAACTTCTTCCTATTCTCCTACCAGTAGTTTTAATGATATAATACAAGTAGACAAAACCCTATTTAAATACTATTGATTAATTCTGTCTATTTCATTTGACAACATTCTAAACTTTGTCCTTGTCTAGTCTAGTTTTAATTGAAGAGAAAAAGTATCAATTGAATATTAACTTTTCTCTTTCATCATATCTCTCTTGGTCATGTGCTGCTCTAGTGACTTCATTCATTTGACCCATATGAGAGTAATATGTGAAAGTACACCTACAGGGGGGTGAATAGGTGTACGGCTAATCTAATGAACAATAATGTGAAAATTAAAAACTAATTGCAACACACTTAGTGTAACCAAAGAGTGTAGCCGAATTCCTGGTGAAGGGCTCTGAACTAACTCCTCTAAATTCATCTAATAAGACTTGAGGTGCTATATGAAGCTCTCTTAGTTAAATACAAGTATGGGCACAAACAAACAACACAAGCATGTATATGATATGACAATATGAATCAATGCACAATGTAAGAGAGAGTTTTAGAGAAAGTGAATCAAACGCAAACACCGAAATATGTTTCGAGGTTCGAGCACATAGCTCTACGTCCCCGCCTTCACACAGAAGTGTTGGCCCAAAGGCCCATCACTCTAGTTTTGATGATGATTAACTCATGTAGTTATAGTACTAATGATCTTGTATTTATTTAATCTCAGATTTGTGATCAAGATCTTAGTAGGTGTGTAGCTTCAACAAAGGATTTAAAGTCAAGTTTTGGAGCTAACACGGTTTGATTCAAGAGGCTATGCATTAAGACCACATCAGTACTCAAGAGGAGTCTATCTCTTTGGATCAAGTTTGGACCAAGTCAAGAAGATGTGAAGACTTCAAGTGAAGACCTTCAAGATCAAGACTTGAGTCTAGGTTTGTTTTATTAAGATTTTGTTTTTAGATAAAATGTAAAGGATAGAATAGTTTGTGGATTGCTCAAGTATACCATATACACTCACACACAAGATTGTGTTTTCATAAAAGGATTTTCATTTGGAAAAATACCAGTTTGTTTTTTTGAGTTTCAAGTATATATGTTTTTAACCAAAACCAGTTTTAGTGCTTATTGTCAAAAATATTGATATTTCATCATTTATATGTAGTGGATCATATCCATACACATCATGCATTAAATGTTTAAAATATCTATTTTTGTATTTGGAGAAGTTTTGAAAAATCTATTTTGAAAAAATACAGTTTTTTGTTTTATGCTAAAATTTTTAAGTTACAAAAATAGTTCAAAATGTTTGTAACATGTCTTGATTTTACTCAAACATGTTTATTTATCAAAGTATAATACTAAACCTATTTTTATAGATTTTTCATGAATTTATGAGATTTTATTTAAGCTAAAAAGACAACCTTTTAATCCCTATAAAAATCCTGTCTGGCTTCTGCCGGTCGACCGGACCGATCGACCGAGCTAGGAGTCGGTCGACCGAGTCGATCAACCGACGTGCACAGAAACGTACACGCCAATTTGGCTGGAGGGCCGGTCAACCGACCCAGTCGACCGCCAGAGAGCTTCTGCTCTCTGGGAAACCCCGGTCGACCGGCAGAGAGCTCTGCTCTCTGTTCCAGGCCACGGTCGCGACCAGGCCGGTCGACCGAGGCCCAATGGTCAGAAATCTGACCGTTTACAGTCGACCGGGCCGATCGACCGACAGCAGTCAGAACTGCTGATTGGGCTGTAACGGCTAGTTTTTGAGTGGCCTCTATAAAAGGGGACTTTCTTGGGCTGTTTTAGAAAAAGATTTTGAGGAGAGTTTTGGGCTAGCCTTGCATACCCATTTCAGTGGTTATATCCACATGTTTTAGAGCTACATTTCCAAATCAAAGAGTGTTTATCAAGAGTGTTTTGAAAAGTGATTTCTTGTGTTTTTCACCACAATTTCAATCCTTATTTTTCTCACAAGCACTTGAGCTATCCATTGATATATTTATCCTATAGGAGTGTTATTGTGAGATTGTTTTTAGGTGATCAAAAGTGTTGTGATCACCAAAGACTTCATCTTGTGCTTTAAGGAGGCGGACGTGTGTGTTCGCATTGTTTCGGGTTCTAGTGGGAACTCGGTGTTTGAGGTGTGGTCTCGGCGAGCTAGTGGGCTTGCGGTGTGTAGTTCTTGCGGGAACGAGTGAAGGGACTAGAGAGTCCAAGGAGTTCAAGTGTGAACTCGCCTTGTAGGTGTTGCGGCACCGAGTGATCCGGTGGGATCAGTTTATAGTGGAAATCCTTCATAATGTTGAAGTCGGGGACGTAGAGAAAGTGTGCTCGAACCTCGAAACAAATATCCCGTGTTTGCGATTGCTCTCTCTATCTCTTACTTGTCTTTATATCTTGCATGCTCATATTGTCGTTATCTTTATATGCTTGATATATTGTGTGCTTAATTGTTATATACTTGGGGATTGTTTGCTAACACTTATTCAGCCAAAAGAGCCAACGCGGCACCTCAACTCTTATTTAGAGGAATCTTGAGGAGTTAGTCCAGAGCCCTTCACGGGGAATCCAGTTACACTCTTGTTTATACTTGGTGTTTAGTTTAAGAAGCTTTAGTTTGCATTAAATAAGTTTTTATTCCACATTAATTGACCATTAGATTAGCTCATCACCTATTCACCCCCTCTAGGTGATTACAAGAAGGATTTCCACTAACTCGTCCACACAGGACTTCCCACACAGGGAACCTCTATTGAGGATTTGGAACAATTACAATTGGGAGTACACAACTCCTCTCTCCAACAAATACAACCTCTACACTTAGAGGCAAGGCACAAAGCCGAACAAAGATCAACCTTACAAATGAGGGATAGACACAATGTCACTCAAACAACAATCACCTCACAAATGAGGGATAGGCACAAAGCCACCACTCCAATAATCACCTCTTCACTAAGAGGGATATCAACACAAATAAAGGAGGGTTTACAACTTGGTGATCTCAAAGACCACAAACCAATTTTCTCACTAAAACAAAGATCCTATAGATAGGATAGAATGATAAGCTCAAGTGTGAGAAATAAAGAGTTTAAAAATCAAAATCACAAAGAAAAACTCTTAGGAAAACTTCTAGAATTGATATAAAATGAAGATCAAAATAATCCCAAAGACTTTCTTTTACTTTGAATTTTCCAACCCTTTAAAACAAAATAAAGATGAAATCTTTAGCTTAAAACTCTTTTGAAAACTTGTATTAAACACTTGAGAATCTGAGAAATTTTGCTCTTAAAAATTCTTGTTGAAAAACCAATTCAAAAGGGGTATTTATAATCCATTTGAAAATCTGCCCGTTGGCAGCTGAAAAGGCCAGAATGCCCTTCCGGTCGATCGGCCAACGGTCAAAAATTTGACCGTTGAGCCCAGCGGTTGACCGCCCTGTCACCGTGCCCAGAACTAGAGAGTAACGCTCTCTGGCCGGTCGACCGCCCGGTCGACCGAGCTGGATACAGAGAGCAGAGCTCTCTGTCCGGTCGACCACCCGGTCGACCGGAGGCATTTCCAGAGAGCAGAGCTCTCTGACGGTCGATCGCCCGGTCGATCGGCCTCCCAAGTAAGGCTGCGTGCACATTCTGTGCACGTCGGTCGACCGGCCCTGTCGACCGGCAGTCAGCCAGCCTGACAGATTTTGGGACTTAAAAGTTTAGGTTTTATCTTTTATAAAATCCCATAAAAACACATAAATTCCACAAAAATCAGTTCATGCTATATCTTTAAAATACAAACATGTCTGAGTAAAAATTAAATCATGTTACAAATATTTTGAACCATTTTTGTGACTTGAAAAATTTGTCTTAAACCAAAAACTGTATTTTCCAAAAATAGAATTTTGAAATGGAAATCCGATATTTCCAGAACACATGTAAATACAAAAACATGATATTTAAACAACTTTGAAGCATGTTGTATATGGATAGAATCTAATATACATGAACGGTATTATATCTATATTTTTGACATTAAATCCTAAAATAAGTTTTGTCTAAATACAAAACTCCAAACACATAAATAGTGTATCAAAATATGTTTTTCTAAGTATATAAGCATGAGCATAGTATATAGATCAAATCTAATATACATTAAACTATGTAAACTTGTTTTGATTCTATCTATTCATGAAAACCAAGATCGGTTAAATTGAAAATCAAAACCAATAATATGAAAACGTGTGTATGTTGTGAACTTGAGCATATCACACTATCTAATCTTTAAATAGATCTAAACTAAATCTTAAACAAAACAACCGAAGCCTTCTTGTAGAACGTCGTCTCCAAGTTGACTCGATCCAACGCGATCCAACGAGCTTGACTCCAACTGAGTGCTAGATATGAACTTGACGCTCGAGCTCTTGAATCACCATGTGAAAGCTCCAAAATATTTTTGTTGAAGCTAATCACCTACTAATATCTTGGTTAAATATCTGAAACTAAATATCACAAGATTATTAGTAAACTATAACTACATGAGTTAATCATCATCAAAATTAGAGTGGAAGGCCTCTGGGCCAACAATCCCCCTTTTTGATGATGACAAAACATGGAGTTATATATGCATGGATTAAAGTTAAGCTTCAAAGAAGCTCCCCCTTAACTCATGCATAGCAATAAACTATAAAGATATGCAATGAATGTTAACATGAATATGCATAAACATGCATAAAACAATGAAATAAACATGTTCTTGATACCAAGTTTTAAAATAAATTATTTCTCCCTCTTTTTAAAATAAACATGTTCTTAAATACCAATTAAAAATATAAACTTAAAATAAACATGTTCTTAAATAATTGCTATTGATACCAATAAAAATTTCAATAAAAGCTCTTGATACCAACAATAAAATTTCAATAAAAGCTCTTGATATCAATAAAACAAAACAACAAAACATGTTCTTGATACTAATATCCATACTCTTGATACCAATATCAAAAACATAAACAAATGTTTTTATATAAATTTAAATAAACATGCATATGTACCAAAGCATAAAACATGTTTCTAATATAAATTTAAATAAACAAGCATTATACTAAAATACTTCTCCCCTCTTTGTCAACATCAACAAAGGGGTTAAAGTAAATAATAAAACAATGTTCTCCCCCTTTTTGTCCGAAACAAAAATCATCAAGGGGTGAAATCAAAACATTATGATACCAATTGAAAAATATATATATCAATTTAGTGTAAAGGTATACATAGAAACATAATGATACTAAAGAATGATACCAATTGAAAATAAACTAAACATTTTGAAGAAACCAAAAATTTTGATATCAATTGAAAGATATAAACATAAAGATAATCTTGATACCAATTGTAAAATTTAGTACCAATAGAAAATATTTTACATTTTTGATACTAAATGAAAAACATAAACCAATCCTTTTGGTTAAACACTAAACTCATTTTGCAATAGAGATACCAAATAGAGAATAATATTATTTAATATGTTTGATACCAATATTAAAAATGAAACATATACACTTTGAAAATATTTTTCATTAGGAGCGTATGATATAAAAAAATATCATTTTTTAATCATTTTTCAACATAAAGTCTGGGAGTAAAATACCAAAGGTAAACAAAACCAACTAAAAGGTGAAATATGATTTTCTCCCCCTTTATGAAATACCAAACAAAATGATGCATAAACTTGTATAAGATACCAATTGAAAAATATCAATTGAAATATAATTGTCATTTAAGGAATCAAGCTTAGCATAACCAAAATTTTGTGCTCAAAGATATAGAGATATAGTAAGCACAAATAAAAGTAAATACATATATATGTATGAGAAATTGAATACCAATCGAAATTGATACTATTAGAAGTTTAAGCATTACATATATAAAACATATATGAGTATACAAGATAAATGAATGTCAATAGTGATACCAATTGAAAAGATACAATGGTATCAATTGAAAACAAAATAAGAACAAGTGTATAACTCATAATTCCTACCACCCATTTCATGCACATGTTTTAAATAGATTATCAATATGAGCATACAAGGCATAGTCGCCCAACCAACCACCCTTAGAAGGGTAGGGTTTTCAAAAATAAGTTTGAAAATAATATAACACGTTTGAAAACTCTACCATATGAAGAATACCGTAACTAGTTTAATGAACTTGTAAACTAGTACGAAATCCTACAAGTAAGGAATAAAACAAGAATATATTTCATGAAAAACATGTAAGTCACATGATCATCAACACTCAAAATGTATAAGGCACATATCATACTCATGAAAACAAAATCATGAGAAAATTTTTAAGTAAAGTGAGTGTATACGAGTTATATGAAACGCATCATCATGAAATAGGCAATCAAGCTCAATATGAATTCCTTAAAAACATGAAACACAAGAAAATCTAATTTTCATCAAAATAATTTAATCTTCAAGGCATATGTATGTTTTGTACAAACTAGAGCATACATACATATCCAAACATGAACAAGTCCACAAGAAGTATATGCATGAAGGCAAGTGGCTCAAGGATGTATATGTATAACTAATAGTTTAGACAAAATAAACATATACATGAAGTTTAACATAAACATGAAAAACATGTCAAAAATGTAGATACAAGTCAAAATGTATGAATCATCAAAACTAGACTATACTAGTACATCTAATAAGTACAAATGAGCAATCAAGTACAAACATATAATAATCTATTTGTAGCTCACTAGTTATACAAGTATATATCCAAGTTTTAATGAAAACTAACATCTAAACATGTAGTCAAAACATGAAGTGCAAAAGTTTAAACAAAACTCATATGATCATTATGTAAATGCATATGCATTAGATCTATGATATACATAATAGTTAAAACAATGTGAGAACACAAAGGTATAAGTCCATATTAAACATGGGTGATCTCAAATACTAATCATGTATGTCATAGGACTAATAAACATGGCAAATGGCATAATGAGCACTAAAACATGACATGCTAAAAATCAACAGTATGAAAAGCATGTAAACATAATGGGAGTTAGAGATCGATACCAAAAACCATGAGGGTACATCTCTATGTCTCCAAACTAAGGTGGTCCTCCCACCAAACTCCTCTTGAAAGTGATGCATCAAAATTTGTCACCATTAAGCTCGGAACGCATCCACCTCAAGGCACCATTACTTTCACGTCATGTGAGAGCCCACACCTACATCAATCAAATAGAGAGTGGTCTTTGGTACCCATACTCTTTTTTCCCATGGGGGTTAGCTCCTTTCCTAACCCAAACAAATTTATTTGCTAAATTTACATCATATTCTTATCAAACAAAATTTAGCAAGGTGGCTCTTACATCCACAATGTGTACAAGTGTACACATGAGCATACATAGTGTGATGAGTGTGAACGTGAGGAGCATGCGTATACCTTAGTTTGTGTGCATGCATAGGAGGAACTTGTTTCTTTCAAAACTAGATTCCAAACGTGTATGGTTCAAAGCACAATAGCTCAAAGTGGAGCCCAAATAATCAACACTCTTCTTAAGCATAGATATATCATTTTCAATTATAGAAGAGGAGGTGCATGCAATAGATGCACTAGGTGGTGAAGCTATACTAGCATGACAAACATGTGAATCTAAATTATTTTTTAAAGATTTATTTTCATTTAAGCAAACTTCTAAACTTTTGAAATCTAATCATTTTGTTTTTCAAGAACATTTTCTTTTACAACAAAATCAAGTTTTGAAGATAAAGCCTCATTTTTCTTTAAATCATTTTCACAATCATTTTTACTTTTTAAAATCTTGTTTTCATTTAGGGCAAGATCAAGCTTAGATTTCAATGAATCCCTTTCATTAGAAATCTCATCTCTTTTTTGTAAAACTAAATCAAGTTTTGAACACAAATCCTTATTTTCTTCTTTTAGTCCAAAACTCTTCTTTTTCAAAAGATTATATTTTTCAAGCAATTTTTCACAAACAATTGAAAGTTCTCATTCAAAGCATTTGGATCAACATAATCATCACAAGAAGAACTAGAACTATCTAGTTGAGTATCCAAAAGTATCTCAAGGGAGTCATTTCCTTGGACCATGAAGCAATGATGTTCGGATTCTTCTCCGTTAGATTTCCCCTTCTTATTGATTTGCGTTTGTAGGGAGATATCAAAATGTTCCACATTGCAAAGGCGGAATCACAATGAGAAACCATATTTAAATATTCTTTACTAAGAGATGCTCTAAGTGTCTTTAGGGCTAGTGCATTGGCCTCTATACAAGCTATTACTAAGGTAGGATTCCTTGGTAATGGCAAGGTAAACTTTATAACCTATGACTTTTAAATGATAACTCATCATAACCTTTCATATATCAATATTAGAGATATCAAACATGGAGGGACATCCATGAGTGCAAACTATATGTGTGCAAATACAAATGATAGATTAGCAAACCAAGATCACACTCCTAGGTGGTTAAACCTAATATCAGGAGTGTAGGCTCTGATACCAATTAAAAGTACACCTAGAGGGGGTGAATAGGTGTACGGCTAATCTAATTAACAATAATAAGAAAATTAAAAACTAATTGCAACACACTTCGTGTAACCAAAGAGTGTAGCCGAATTCCCCGTGAAGGGCTCTGGACTAACTCCTCTGAATTCCTCTAAATAAGAGTTGAGGTGCTATATGAATCTCTCTTGGTTAAACACAAGTATAGACACACAAAACAACACAAGCATGTATATGATATGACAATATGAATCAATGTACAATGTAAGAGAGAGTTAGAGAAAGTGGATCAAACGCAAACACTGAGATATGTTTCGAGGTTCGAGCACACAGCTCTACGTCCCCGCCTTCACACAGAAGGATTTTCACTAACTCGTCCACACAGGACTTCCCACACAGGGAACCTCTATTGAGGATTTGGGGCAATTATAATTGGAAGTACACAACTCCTCTCTCCAACAAATACAACCTCTACACTTAGAGGCAAGGCACAAAGCTGAACAAAGATCAACCTCACAAATGAGGGATAAGCACAAAGCCACTCAAACAACAATCACCTCACAAATGAGGGATAGGCACAAAGCCACCACTCCAATAATCACCTCTTCACTAAGAGGGATATCAACACAAATAAAGGAGGGTTTACAACTTGGTGATCTCAAAGACCACAAACCAATTTTCTCACTAAAACAAAGATCCTATAGATAGGATAGAATGATAAGCTCAAGTATGAGAAATAAAGAGTTTGGAAATCAAAATCACAAAGAAAACTCTGAAAAAACTTCTAGAATTGATATAAAAATGAAGATCAAAAACAATCTCAAAGACTTTCTTTTTCTTTGAATTTTCCAACCCTTTAAAACAAATTAAAGATGAAATCTTTTAGCTTAAAAACTATTTTGAAAACTTGTATTAACACTTGAGAATCTGAGAAATTTTACTCTTAAAAATTATTGTTGAAAAACCAATTCAAATGGGGTATTTATAATCCATTTGGAATCTGCCCATTGGCAGCTGAAAAGGGCCAGAATGCCCTTCCGGTCGACCGGCCAACGGTCAAAAATTTGACCGTTGAGCCCAGCGGTCGACCGCTCGGTCAACCGTGCCCAGAACTAGAGAGCAACGGCTCTCTGGCCGGTCGACCGCCCGGTAGACCGAACTGGATACAGAGAGCAGAGCTCTCTGTCCGGTTGACCACCCGGTCGACCGGAGGCATTTCCAGAGAGCAGAGCTCTCTGGCGGTCGATCGACCCAGTCAACCGGCCTTCCCAACAAGGCTGCGTGCACGTTCTGTGCACGTCGGTCGACCGGCCGGTCGACCACTCACTGCTACGGTCGACCGGCCCTGTCGACCGGCAGTCAGCCAGCCTGACAGATTTGGGACTTAAAAGCTTAGGTTTTTATCTTTTATAAAATCCCATAAAAACACATAATTTCACAAAAATCAGTTCATATTATATCTTTTAAATACAAACATGTTTAAGTAAAAATCAAATCATGTTACAAACATTTTGAACCATTTTTGTGACTTGAAAATTTTGTCTTAAACCAAAAACTGTATTTTCAAAAAATAGAATTTTTGAAATGGAAATCCGATATTTCCAGAACACATGTAAATACAAAAACATAATATTTAAATAACTTTGAAGCATGTTGTATATGGATAGAATCCAATATACATGAAAGGTATTATATCTATGTTTTTGACATTAAATCCAAAAATAAGTTTTGTCTAAATACAAACTCTAAACACATGAATAGTATATCAAATAAGTTTTTCTAAGTATATGAAGCATAGATGTATATAGATCAAATCTAATATACATTAAACTATGTAAACTTGTTTTGATTCTATCTATTCATGAAAACCAAGATCGGTTAAATTGAAAACCAAAATAAATAAACATGAAACGTGTGTGTGCTGTGAACTTGAGCATATCACACTATCTAATCTTTACAATGGATCTAAACTAAATCTTAAACTAAACAAACCAAAGCCTTCTTGTAGAACGCCGTCTCTAAATTGACTCGATCCAAACGCGATCCAACGAGCTTGACTCCAACCGAGTGCTAGATATGAACTTGACGCTCGAGCTCTTGAATCACCATGTGAAAGCTCCAAAACACCTTTATTGAAGCTAATCACCTACTAATATCTTAGTTAAATATCTGAAACTAAATATCACAAGATTATTAGTAAACTATAACTACATTAGTTAATCATCATCAAAACTAGAGTGGAAGGCCTCTGGGGCCAACAATATGTTGTATATTCTTGTCTCAAGTGAGCTGCACACTTCTTCTTTTATATTTTATTTCATTTGATAATTACGCTGAAGAGTTTCATTCACTCACTCTCTCTGTCTCTCCTCTCTCTCTCTCTCTCATGGGTTGCTATAGTACAAAATTTATTATTCTTTACATGCCCACAAAAGTGACTGTTTCCCACTTGCACTATTCTAGAGACACAGTACACGTCTCATCATTTGTTTCCAGCCAAGTCCTTTCTCAGCCACACCACTTCCCTAGGTGTGCTACAGTGTAACTTATTTTTAATATTGGTAAGAGAGAAAAGCCTTCTCTCTTTTCTCTTTTCTCCATTCGCTACAGTCCCTTTCCTTTCCTATCTCTTCTCGGCAGTAACAACCAATAATGCTGCAGATTTTTTAGCCGCGCCCAATCTGTCTTGCAGCGAGCACTAAATGCCCAACGGGCAAAAAATCTCTCTCTAATGATCAAATCTTCAAATCTCTTGCCTTCATCTTTAAATCTAGATCTGATATCACAATAGAAAAACAAAGAAATAAAGTGAGAAAACACACAACATTGAATAGAGCTAAGACTTTCAATTTTCTGAGAGAATTTATTGAGATACAACCTTAATCAATTTTTCAGCAACTTATCATTAAAGAAGTGTCAAAGCTTTCAAGTCTTCATCAAACTTTTTTTACTCACTTCATTCAATTTCTCTATTTTAGAGAATCTTAGGTTCAAAGTCTTCAATTAATTCTAATTCTCTATTTAATTCTTGGTATTAAAAGTGCTAATTTATTGAAGATAATTATTTATTACTCCTTGAGTAATAAAGCCTCATTGTGTATTTTCCATTTGATTTGAGATATTATGCTAATTGATTATCACTCTTATTTTAGATAACAAAAAAAATCTTGTGAACTTTGTGTACCCTATCAGTGAAGAGGAGAAAAGACTAACTCCGGAAAAGACTTTGGCGGTGTATACTCTTCAGGGAGGAGTGAAAGTTCAAGCTTCAGTGTGAGCATTGTGGTGTAATCACTTTCTTCAAGAAGAAGCTAATAATAGATTTGAAATCCTAGAGAAAAGGCCTTGAGGTGGTGGATGTAGGGGGATTTGTTTGGACATATATATTGCATAAACATTATTATATTCCTACATATATTCTGTAATAAATCATTACACACTCACTTGTCTTAATGTCCTGATCCTTGCAGGATGATAAAGAGAAGATAAATATGAATCCTATCCAACAAACCCAAAAGTTCAAATCAAATAGGGATCAACTCAAATTCAGAGAATCTTTAGGCTATCTTATCTGAGGATTGAATTTACCAGATAAGATAATACTATAAAAATTTAAAGAAAAATGAATTTTTAAAGACCCCATTGGGATTGCTGAGGATAAATGGATAGAGAGAAGATCAACGGAGAAGATAAAGCAATTTAGATTCGGATTCAGATTGGATACAGTTTAGCATTTTAATCATAACTTTCGTTATCGAATCTCAAATCTAATGATTCAGAATGAAGATTTAAAGGGATACAACTCGTATATTGATCACTGTTTCAAATTCTATTATCTGATAAGTAATATTCAACAATCAATACGCCAATAAGCTGTAGATCAGAATTCAGAATAAATCAAATCAAGTTTGGAGATAAGGAGAAGATTGAAATTCAAATAGCCAACTCTTCCTATCTCACTACGCTCTCCCTTATCTCTATTATCCTATAAATAACTGTATTCATTGAGAGAGAGAGAGAGAGTACACGAGAGAGCTGAAAAGCCAGAAAAAGAGAGTTTTGAGCGTTGTAATGCGAGATTGGAGAGGATCAAAGGCTTTGTATTTGATGCTTATTGAATAAAATTTAAAATTCTTCTTCACAATCTTGCAGCGTTCAGTCTAAATCTTTCTTTAATTTTCTCTTTATTTTTTTATGTTATTCTTTTCTTGCATATTTGATTCTATGAAGTCATCACTAATCTTATGCATATTCTTTTCTCTCTTTTTTATTAGCTTCTTTTGTTTTCAGCATCGTTTGAAGGAGGGAGACATCAAGGCAACGACAAGAAACAAATTCACCGATTCATCTTCCTCTTCCCTTCGTACCAATCTCTTAATTTCTTTTATTTTACTTTAGTTATTCAAATCTTCACAAAAAAGTTAATATTTCTTTATTTTTTGCTTTCTTCATATTTTTATTTTTCTTGTACTTTATTCATATTTTTATTTTTGTTTTTGCTTTCTTCTATAAGATATTTATTTATTTATTTATTTTTTAAAAAATAAAATTTCAACCTTCATCCAAGGGATTTCTCAACTAGAGTAAGATAAAAGTGAGATTTTTAAATAACTAAATTTTCAAGAATAAGTTTCTGTGGATTTGATCCTATACTTGCCACTACACACTTTGTTAAAAAAATTCTAACAAGTTTAGCTTTCATAACTTGTACGTGATTCAACAACGATGGAGTTTTTCACGAACTTTAAAACGCGAACAGGATTTCACGAACCACATTAAAACCATCGTGTTTCTCTTTCTTTTGCACTTTATCTTTTTATTATAATTGTTGCAATAATTGTTAAATTGTGTTTAAGTTATTACTCATGAAAGTTATTTTACTATTCTATCATTGAATTAACTAATAGAAAATACATCTTTCTAGTTAGTTTTTGATTCAGCCAGTTAGTTTTTTATTCTACTAGTCACTATTTGATTCTACCAGTCATAGTTTAATTCTGTCGGTCTCATTTAGATTCTACCAATCTATTTACAGTTTAATTTTTGATCCTACCAGCCAAACTGGCAATCTACTAGGACATCAAGTTTTTAAGAAAAATTTAATTAGACACTAATTTTAGTTTTATCCCTATTCACCCTCTCCTCTAGGGTCAACACTCTATTTAATAATGTGTTTACTTTTCTATGAAACCGTCTAGCTTTAGTTCAATATATCTATCTTTTGACTCAGTATATCTAGTCACAATTAACATTTATTGAAAAATGCTAATTGGAAAATCATCACTTTAATTGCTTCATTCAAATACAAGTATTTTTCAATGTCTTCCCTTATTAAATAAGAAATCTGGCTAAAAATTTTCTGATCTAGTGCTAATATATCTAATTTGACGCATGGACACATTTAACGTAGTTGCATGAAAAAAAAATCTTATCAGATTTCGCGCTCCCTAATTCAATATTTGAAATCAAGCTAAACATGGACATGACAAAGCTAAAGATGAAGAAATTAGTAGACCAACCCGCAATTAATGTGACACACGCGCACCTTGGTTACATCATACCATTGTACCCCACCTTCACAAGTACAATAAGGGAATACAAGGGTATGAAGTACCACGCATTAGTAAAAGGTAGGACAAGCTTTTTTTCACTAGCGAACTAAAGTCAGAGATTTTTTACACATAAACATGGCCAGGGGGATTCTCATACGGAAAACAAATGTTAGACTTATTTGGATTACAGTCTAAATTAATTTGGGTCTAAACAAGTCTAATTGAATTTATACCCCCATCTCTATAAGCTTATATTGTTAGACCCAATAAAGAATTGATCAAGCCTAATGGTTTGGCTGTAGATACATTTCAATTCACTTAGTCATGAGTGTATTTAAATTAAGATGTGGAACTCATCTACACATGTGAAACTCGTGTTATCAATTAAGGGTCTAGATCTATGATGAGTTGAACTAGAATTCCTTAATGTTATATATCATGAGTACGATTCCCTCTCAACCACCAACCATATATTATGACTATCTCTCTCTTAGAGGCCTCTCATCTCCTCTATGGATCAAGAAGAGAATTTGGTGGCTGGAAAGAAGAAACCCCTTCCTCAACTCCGGCGTCCTCGAAATCGTGCAACCTTAGGCATCCCTTTCATGATGGAATCAGGTATGTCTAAACTCTCCTTCCCTTTGATCTTGATAAAAGGCTTTTACTTTATGCGTGGATCTTGTACGGTATAATTATTAGATCCAACAATTGGTATCAGAACCTACTCTCTATCGGATCATCGGGATCTACAATTTTTTTTATCTCGGTGTATTAAAATTACAGTCGATTTTTTATTTAATTCAATAAAGAATTATTTTTTTTGTCTCAAATAATTGAATTAAATTAAGATGATTAAATTGAATCATGTGTATATTTTTTAAAAATTTTTCTGTGTGTTATTATTTCACAAATATTTACTGAAAATAAAAAAATATATTTGGAAAGAATACAGGCGCATACATGTTGTGCATGCATGCGCATGCTGTGCATGCTTGCATGTAGGCGCATGCAGCATGCACCTGCATGCGGGGCCATAGTTCATGTAGACACTATGGCCCCCTGCGCATATAGGGGGCCAGTGTGGGCCTGGGCCCCTCTTCCAGCGGGTTGCAGCAGTCGCCAACCCACGGCCCCCTCTTCCAGCAGGTTGCAGCAGCCGCCAACCACCATGGGCCAGCGACTACAGTGGCATAACTTAGAAGGAAAAAAGTGAATTATTTTTTGGGTTTTTCTAATTAAGGGGATTATGAGATTAATTATGATTAAGAAATTTAGAGATAGAATTTTAGTCTATTAAGAAAACATACTCCTAATTAATCTCTTATTAATTTTAATTGGGCTTGTTGAGATTGATTTGGATTTAAGGGTTAAGATAGAATTCTAGTCTATTAAGAGAATTTTGGTATAGAATTCTAATCAAATAAAGAGATTTAATCCCAATTAATCTCACATTAAGTTAAATGGGTTTTATGCAGTTTATTATATCTGACCTATTAAGGAATATTGGCCCAAAGGCCTTCCACTCTAGTTTTGATGATGATTAACTCATGTAGTTATGTTTACTAATATTCTTGTGATTTTAAGTTTCAGATCATTAACTAAGATATTAGTTGGTGATTAGCTTCAACAAGGAGTTTAGAAGCTTTTCATGATGATTCCAGGGCCAAAGCTTCAAGATCACACATTGCCTAGCCCATGGATGGAGTTTTGGAGCAAGTCAACTTGAAGATGAAGATCATCAAGAAGACTTAGGTATCCATAGTTTAGTTTAGTGTGTTTTAGATCCATATTGTAAAGCTTAGTATAGTTGATATGCTCAAGTGCACAAAACACACACGTTTCATGATTTGGATTTCGGTTTTCATGAATAGATAGATCAAAACAAGTTTACATGGTTTTATGTATATATGATTTGTTCTATATACATGCATGCTTCAATTTCCGAGACAAACTTAGTTTTGACTTACTTATTCATGTTTTGGTATTTTTGTCAAAACTTATTTTTGGAATTAAAGACAAGAACTATGATATGAATATGTTTCATGTATATTGGATTTCTATCCATATGCATCATGCTTCAAAGTTGTTTAAATATCATGTTTTGTATTTGGAAGAGTTTTAGACAAAAGGTATTTTCTATTCAAAATCTAAGTTTAGAAAATACAGTTTTTGGTTTTTGGTAAAAATGATAAGACACAAAAATAGTTCTTATTGATTGATATTTGACCTAAACTTTTTACCACATGTTTATATATCAATGCAAAATGATAAAACTATTTTTGGTGATTTTTAGGAGTATTAAAAGATTTTTGAAAATATTTTTAAACCCAGTTTTCAGGTCCAGGACTCAACCAGTCGACTAAATCAGTTTATTAGTCGACTTGGCTGAAGTCCGGTCGATCGGGCCGGTCGACCGACGTGCACAAATTCGTGCACGTTTAGAAACCCTGAGACGGTCGACCAGGCCGGTCGACCGGACAGAGAGCAGAGCTCTCTGTTTGTTTGGGTCGACCGGGCCGGTCGACCGCAGTTGCCCAACGGTCATATTTCAGACCGTTGGCGGTCGACCGGGCCGGTCGACCGCTGCCTGTCAGAGCTGCCAACTCAGCTCTAACGGCTAGTTTCTGTTTTGGCCTATATAAAGCCCATTCTCTTGGGTTTTTGGCTAAGGTTTTCAAGAAGAAAAATTTTAGTGTTTCTCTAGTGTTTAAACAAGTTTTCAAATAGTTTTTGTGCTAAAAAGATTTCAATCTTTATTGTTTTGGGTTTTTAGAAAATCAAAGAAAACTAGGTTTTGGGATTTTGATTTGATCTTTTATTTCTATCATATACAAGAGATTTCCCAAGTAGTTTTTCTTTGTTGCTTGTTTCCAAAACACCTAGTTTTCCACACTTGAGCTTTCACCTATCCTAATCTATTTAGGATTTTGTTTTTGTGGAAAAAGAAAAGAGAAAAGAAAAGAGAAAAGAAAGAGAGATTGTTTGTGGTCTTGGAACCACTTGTTATAAACACCCTTATTCCTTGTGTATCCCTCTTCGGTAGAGGTGATCGGGTGATTGGTTTGTAAACCCTCTTCGGTAGAGGTGTTGGTTGTTGTTGTATTGGCTACGGGCCTACCCCTCGGTTGTGAGGTGGTTGTTTGAGAGAGGAGTTCGATACTCCATTGTTGTAAAAATCCTTTTCGGTAGAGGTTCCCTCGGTGGGAGATAGTGGATTGGAAATCCTACACGGTGGTGTAGGCGGGGATGTAGAGCTAGGGGCTCGAACCTCGAAACATATCTTTGTGTTAGCGTTTGATCCACTTGTCTCTCTAACTCTCTCTTTACATTTGTGCATAGCATCATTATTATTGCCATATCATTCATATTATATTGCTTGTGTTGCCTTGCATATTTCATATTGATATATCATCTTATTTGCTTGGCTTGCTTGTGTGTGTGCCTCACTTGTACTTAATCAACAAGAGCTTCACATAGCACCTCAACCCATTCAAGGGGAATCAAGAGGAGTTAGTCCAGAGCCCTTCACGGGGAATTCGGCTACACTTGTTGATTGTACTAAGTGTGTTTGCAAAATTTGCATTAGCTTCCGCATTTAGCGCACTTAGTTTCACATTTAGTTCTAGATTAGCACTTTCACCTATTCACCCCCCTCTAGGTGTACCTTCAATTGATATCAGAGCGGGTGCTCCTGATACTTAGGCTTAACATCCTAGGAGTGAGATCCTTGCTTGCTAATCTATTGTTTGCATTTGCTTGTTTGCACACATATAGTTTTTACCATGGACTTCATGACCCCACCAATGTATGATGCTTCCAACATTCTTGTTTGGAAGACTAGGATGTCCATATACCTCCAAACCCTAGGCTTACATGTCTTTCTTGCGGCTATCAAGAAATGCTATCTTAGAAATCGCATTCATATAGGGGCCAATGCACAAGCCCTTGAGGCCATTAGAAGCACATTATCTAAAGATTATCTATGTGTGTTTCTAACATTGATTCCGCTTTTGTAGTGTGGAACAATTGACAACAACCACCACCTCCGAACTTCAAGTACAAATCTAAGAAGAGGAGTCTAGTGAAGAATCCGACTCACAATGCTATATGGTCCAAGGGAATGACTCCCTTGAGGTACACTCGGAAACTCCATTAGATAGTGATGATGATGCTAGTTCTTCAAATGATCTTATTGATGCCCATGCTTTAAATGAAGAACTTTTTATTGTGTGTGAAAAATTAATAGAAAAATATAAGATTTTGAAAAAGAAAAGTCTAGAATTTGAAAAAGATAATATGAGTTTGCATTCTAGACTTAACAATGTTTTGTAAGAGAAAGATGAGGTTTTGGATGAAAGGGATTCATTAAAATCTCAACTTGATCTTATACTTAAAGAAAATGAGTTTTTGAAAAACAATAATGATTGTGAAACACTTTTGAAGAAGAATGAAAGTTTGTCTTCAAAAGTTGATTTTGTTTTAAAAGAAAATGATTCTTTGAAAAGAGAAATTAATTTTATTTCTAAAGAATTAGAAATTTGTTTAAATAAAAATAGATCTTTGAAAAATGATTTGGATTCTCATGTTTGCCATGCTAGAGTAGTATCACACTCACCTCCTATTGCATGTGCCACCTCTTCTTTAATTAACAATGAAATATCCATTCTTAAGAAGAAGGTTGATTGTTTGGGCTCCACTATGAGCCAATGTGTCATGAACTACACTCGTTTGGAATCCTTGATTCGAAAGAAACAAGTTTCAACTTTTATGCATGCACACCCTCCACGGCATACACATGCTCCTCACGGACACACCCATCACCATATGTATGCTCATGTGTACACTTGTACACATTGTGGCCGAAAAGGCCATCTTGCTAAATTTTGCTTTGATAGATTACATACTCCTAATTTAGTAAAGAAATTTGTTTGGGTTAGAGAAGGGACTAACCCCCATGGACCCAACAAGATGTGGGTACCAAAGACCACTCCTCCTATTATTTTTGATGTAGGTGTGGACTCTCACATGACGTGAGAGTGATAGCACCTTGGAGTGGATGCGTTCCGGACTTAAAGAAAATCATATGGATGCATCACTTTCAAGGGAAGGTTTGGTGGAGATGACCACCATGTTTTGGAGATAAGGAGAGTTGCTTCTTCGTTTTGGTAACAATCCTTTACTCCTATATATTATTTACATGCTTTTCATTCTTATCATTATTAGCATGTTTTGATGTTTTATAACATGTTTCATTGTCTATGATTAGTATGTAAATATCATATTTGTTAGATCCTTGACATACATGTATAGTATTTGAGACACACATGCTTATATGAACCCATTTTTAGTGTTCTCACTTTAGTTTAAGCTATAATGTACATCATGAATCTAATACATGTGAATTTACTTAGTAATCATGTTTTAGTTTTATCATGATGATATTTTATATATTATGTTTTGATGCTTAATGATTCGAATATATGTTTAGATGTTAGTTTTCATTAAGACTAGGTATATACTTGTACATATAGTGGGCCACAAATAAATCTTTATATATGTTTGTGCTTAATGCTTATTTGAACCCATTAGATGTGCTAGTATAGTCTAGTTTTGATGATTCATACATTTTAAACTTGTATTCATATTTTTGAATTTGTTTTTATGATTATGAGTTTTTCATGTATATGTGTATTATTGTCAAACTTTAAGATATACATGTATACCCCTTGAGTCATTTGCCTTTCATGCAAATCTATATATGGACTCAATTGTATTTAGGGATATGTATGTATACTCATTGTGTTGACAATTCATACATATACCTTGAAATGAAATTTGTTTTGATGAAGATTTAGTTTTTCTTGATTTTGTGTATTTGTTTAACTTCATGTATATGTCTATTTTATCCAAATTATTAGATATACATGAATATCCTTTTGAGCCACGTGCCTTCATGCATATATAATTTGTGGACTCTTTATGTTTTAGATATGTATGTATACTTTAGTTTGTATTAGACATACATATACCTTGAAGATTAAATAAGTTTTAATGATTTACATGTTTTCTTGTTTCAAGGAATTTTTGAGCCTAATTGAAAATTTCATAATGCCATGTCACACAACACTTGTACACTCACCATTTTTTTTAAAATATTTCTCATGAGTATGTTTTCATGAGCATGTATGGACTTTATTGAATATTGAGTGTTTTTAAGTGCTATGTGATTTACATGTGTTTTATGAAAATAATTTTATTTTATTCCTTACTTGAAGGATTTCGTACTAGTTTATAAGATTTTCTATTTAACTAGTTACGGTATTCTTCATTATTGGTAGTGTTTTTCAAACCAAGCGTATTTTCAAATCTATTTTTGAAAACCCCTACCCTTTATGGGAGGTTGGATGGGAGTCCATGCCTTGTATGTTTATATTGAAAATCCTTTTAACTTGTGCATGAGATGGGTGGATTAGGTTATGAGTTATACACTTGAACTTATTGTTATGTCAATTGGTATCATTGAACTTTTTCAATTGGTATCATTTTGATCTTTTTGTATACTCATATGTTTATTGTGTATGTATATTTTCAATTGGTATCATCTATTAGTGATTGGTACTCATTCTATTTCATACACATATACTTGTTTTATTTGTGCTTATTATATCCCTATATCTTTAAAGCACAAATCTTGTTTTTATGCTAGTGCTTGAACTTCAACTTCACCTCAATTGATTTAGTTTTCAATTGGTATCTTATTTCAAGCCTAAGCATAGTTTTTGTTGGTATTTTCATAAAGGGGGAGAAAATTCGATTTTCATATTTCAATTGGTATTTGTATTCCCACTCCCTTACTTTATGATTGAAAATTTTCAAATTGGTATCATATGTTCAAAATGAAAATTATTTACAATTGGTATCAAGATGTCTTATGTTTTAAATTGGTATCTAAAAATTTTGATTAAAGAAAAATACAAAAGTTTTGATTGATTGATTTTTGTTTACCTTCAATTGTTTATCTAAAATTTTGTTTACTTTAAATTGGTATCAAGATGCTTCATTGACATATTTTTAATTGATATCATGATTTTATAGTCACCATTTATTGACCTTGTTTTTGTTTTTAGACAAAAAGGGGGAGAACATTGTTTTATTGTTTTGATTGACGAAAAGGGGAGAAAGATTTTTACCCCTCATTATTGTTTTGATTGTTTACCCCTTTGTTGATGATTGACAAAAAGGGGAGAATAATTTGTGTTTTATAAGTTTTATATATGCATACTTATGTTTTTGCATATATTAAGTTTTATTGATGTTTTATTGATATCTAGAGCATCTAGTGTTTTGTTAATGCTTTATTAATTTAATTGGTAACTAGATCTTCTAGAATATGTTTATGTGGTTTATGCATATATGTTTTTTGTTTTACAAATAAGAGAAAAAGGTTTGATTTGTTTTATCTCCATTCATTTGCATACTTATTTATATACATTCATTGCATATATTATTATTTTTGTTTATGCATGAGTTAAGGGGGAGCTTCTTTGAAGCTTAACTTTAATCCATGCATATATAACTCCATGAGTTTTGTCATCATCAAAAAGGGGGAGATTGTTGGCCCAAAGGCCTTCCACTCTAGTTTTGATGATGATTAACTCATGTAGTTATGTTTACTAATATTCTTGTGATTTTAAGTTTCAGATCATTAACCAAGATATTAGTTGGTGATTAGCTTCAACAAGGAGTTTAGAAGCTTTTCATGATGATTCCAGGGCCAAAGCTTCAAGATCACACATTGCTTAGCCCATGGATGGAGTTTTGGAGCAAGTCAACTTGAAGATGAAGATCATCAAGAAGACTTAGGTATCCATAGTTTAGTTTAGTGTGTTTTAGATCCATATTGTAAAGCTTAGTATAGTTGATATGCTCAAGTGCACAAAACACACACGTTTCATGATTTGGATTTCGGTTTTCATGAATAGATAGATCAAAATAAGTTTACATGGTTTTATGTATATATGATTTGTTCTATATACATGCATGCTTCAATTTCCTAGACAAACTTAGTTTTGACTTACTTATTCATGTTTTGGTATTTTTGTCAAAACTTATTTTTGGAATTAAAGACAAGAACTATGATATGAATATGTTTCATGTATATTGGATTTCTATCCATATGCATCATGCTTCAAAGTTATTTAAATATCATGTTTTTATATTTTGAAGAATTTTAGACAAAACGTATTTTCTATTCAAAATCTAAGTTTTAGAAAATACAGTTTTTGGTTTTTGGTAAAAATGATAAGACACAAAAATAGTTCTTATTGATTGATATTTGACCTAAACTTTTTACCACATGTTTATATATCAATGCAAAATGATAAAACTATTTTTGGTGATTTTTAGGAGTATTAAAAGATTTTTGAAAATATTTTTAAACCCAGTTTTCAGGTCCAGGACTCAACCAGTCGACTAAATCAATTTATTAGTCGACTTGGCTGAAGTCCGGTCGACCGGGTCGGTCGACCGACGTGCACAAATCCGTGCACGTTTGGAAACCCTGAGACGGTCGACCGGGCCGGTCGACCGGACAGAGAGCAGAGCTCTCTATTTGTTTGGGTTGACCGGGCCGGTCGACCGCAGTTGCCCAACGATCATATTTCACCTGTCAGAGCTGCCAACTCAGCTCTAACGGCTAGTTTCTGTTTTGGCCTATATAAAGCCCATTCTCTTGGGTTTTTGGCTAAGGTTTTCAAGAAGAAAAATTCGTGTTTCTCTAGTGTTTAAACAAGTTTTCAAAATAGTTTTTTGTGCTAAAAAGATTTCAATCTTTATTGTTTTGGGTTTTTGAAAAATCAAAGAAAACTAGGTTTTTGGGATTTTGATTTGATCTTTTATTTCTATCATATACAAGAGATTTCCCAAGTAGTTTTTCTTTGTTGCTTGTTTCCAAAAACACCTAGTTTTTCACACTTGAGCTTTCACCTATCCTAATCTATTTAGGATTTTGTTTTTGTGGAAAAAGAAAAGAGAAAAGAAAGAGAGATTGTTTGTGGTCTTGGAACCACTTATTGTAAACACCCTTATTCCTTGTGTATCCCTCTTCGTAGAGGTGATCGGGTGATTGGTTTGTAAACCCTCTTCGGTAGAGGTGTTGGTTGTTGTTGTATTGGCTACGGGCCTACCCCTCGGTTGTGAGGTGGTTGTTTGAGAGAGGAGTTCGGTACTCCATTGTTGTAAAAATCCTCTTCGGTAGAGGTTCCCTCGGTGGGAGATAGTGGATTGGAAATCCTACACGGTGGTGTAGGCGGGGATGTAGAGCTAGGGGCTCGAACCTCGAAACATATCTTTGTGTTAGCGTTTGATCCACTTGTCTCTCAAACTCTCTCTCTTTATATTTGTGCATAGCATCATTATTATTGCCATATCATTCATATTATATTGCTTGTGTTGCCTTGCATATTTCATATTGATATATCATCTTATTTGCTTGGCTTGCTTGTGTGTGTGCCTCACTTGTACTTAATCAACAAGAGCTTCACATAGCACCTCAACCCATTCAAGGGGAATCAAGAGGAGTTAGTCCAGAGCCCTTCACGGGGAATTCGGCTACACTTGTTGATTGTACTAAGTGTGTTTGCAAAATTTGCATTAGCTTCCGCATTTAGCGCACTTAGTTTCACATTTAGTTCTAGATTAGCACTTACACCTATTCACCCCCCTCTAGGTGTACCTTCAGGAAATACATAACTTAACCATTGTTGGTCGGGTCTGATCCAGACCCGATAAGCACTGCAGACCCATTTTGCCAATTGAAACTTTAATTACCAGGACGGGCTCATTCGACCTCTGTTTTAGGCATGTAAATAACGTTTCGAAGCACTTAACGAGCACTACAATATTATAGGTACTAGATATGACAAAATAGTAGTTATTTAATACAAAGAAGGCATTGAAGTATTTCTTTACTATGGTTATATGTATCTTTACATGCTTTCAGTCATCAATATTTATTATATTTCTTATATTGTTTTAGCATGATGAATATTTATGTTTACTGCAGTAGATAACACACAGATAAAGATATATATATTATGTTCAAGTTAAGAAATTTATAAAAGAACTTATTTAATTGCGTATATAGTCCATGCGAACAATAGCCGGCCCTAAAGAAGACTATTATTTAGCCGAATTATGTACGGCGTCGGATACTTGATGTAGGTAAATACAAGTGGGAGAATCTTGGTGTGTAGTAATCGGCCCAAAGGAAGGTTGTCACACTATAAGCCCATATTGCATTACCCTCATCAACTAGTCTGATGGCGGAACAAGAATTCAGATACGTAGATTTGTGTAGGCCATGCGTGTGGCAATTGGTCCAAAGGAAGGTTGTCATTATGGCTGGGTCATTACATATAATATATGGTCTTTATAAATAACTTAAGTGGGACCAATCCTATAAAGGGACAGTCGACCCAAAGGAAGGCTATTCTCTTACATAGGATATAAACTTTAGGGTATCTATATTGGGCCAGTATATTATTGGCCGACACAACTTGTTTTGAAAGTTTGACCGACAGCTCTATCAGTTAAACTAGTTGCATTTTCTGAAATTCAATTTTTTAAGGCTATTAAGTATAATTTTGTTAAATGCAATGTTTATATTAAATTGATGAGAAATTATACACTTATGTAGCCTAAATTGAATGGTATAAATTTTAAGAAGTGGTAAGACCACATAAAAGGTCATTCTTAGATTCATAGACCTAAACTATACCTTAAGGACTGATGGACCCCCCACTATCACTGACAAAAGTTCAGTTAAAGAAAAGGCCAATTATGATAAGTGGGAGAGCTCTTAAAGGATGTGTCTAATGGACATAAAGCACACTATTTTTATGATTATTAAGGGTTCTATGCTTGATAAAGTCAATATTAAGAGTTTTCTATCTGAAGTGGCCGACCAGTTTATTAAATCGGATAAAGTTGAGGCCAGCACGCACTTAGCAAGCTGATAAATATGCGCTACAATAGTAAAGAAAATATTAGGGAGTACATTATGGAAATGTCCACTCTTGTTTCTAAACTAAAGGCATTAAAATTGGAGCTCTCTGAAGAGATTTTAGTGCACTTCATTCTAAAATCTTTTCTTATATGTATAACCCTTTTTCAAGATTATATGCTCAAAGGGAAACGTAAAGCCTTATTGAGCTCATCAGTCAATGCGTCCGGAAAGAGAAGAGATTGAAATAAGAAAAGACTAAAGTGCTCACTTAGCATCTAGGATAATACTTCTAATAAAAAAGGAAAAATAAAAATAATGGGAGGAATATAAACACAACTACAGTAGCTGATCCTAAGTGGTAAAAGTGCAGGAGAAGAACTATAAGTCATTGCATCTTCTTCTACAAGAAAGTAAGCCACCTTAAGCAGGATTGCATAAAGTATTAGAAATGGCTAATTAAGAGGGTATATCTGATATTTATATTTATTCTGAAATTAGTTTAGCTTTAGTGCCAACCTATACATGATGGATAAGTAATTCACATAAGCAATTCAATATGGAACTTCCAACCCAAAGGAAGTCCAGCCCAGCTGAGCGACACACATACATGGGTGATGGAAATAAGTTGCAGTTGAAGATGTTAGAATTTGTAGGCTTAGATTAGATTCTAGTTTTTTGTTTTAGATTTGGATGTGACTTTATATGTATCTTCCTTTTAGGCAAAATCCTGTTTCTATTTCATTGTTAGACAAATCTGTTTTTACTGTCATTCTCAGTAATAAAATACTTAGTCTACTTTTCAAATCTAAAGCTATTAGTATTAGAATTCTGATTGATGGTTATATAAATTAAAACTTCATACTTCATATCCTGAATCTTTATATGTGAATAGCCTAGGCACTAAGTAAACATTAATTAAAGAAACAATAGGAAGTTTGGTGATAGACGGAGTTTAGGCATCTTGGATTTGGTGTATACAGACATTTGTGGTCCATTCTCTACAGCTTATTGAAATGGCTACAAATACTTCATCACTTATACAGACTATTATTCTCATTATGGGTACCTATACTTGATTCATGATAAATCTTAATCACTAGACATATTTAAAATCTATAAAGATGAAGTTGAAAATCAACATAATAGAAAGATTAAAACTGTTAGGTTTGACCATGATGGTGAGTACTATGACAGATACAATGGATCAGGTAGATGTCCAGAACCTTTTGCCAAGTTTCTGAAAGAGTGTGGTATGTAACCCAGTTCTGTTGGCCCAGAGGCTTTTCACTCTAGTTTTGATGATGATTAACTCATGTAGTTATGTTTACTAATAATCTTGTGATGTTTAGTTTCAGATCTTTAATCAAGATATTAGTAGGTGATTAGTTTCAACAAAGATGTTTTGGAAGCTTTCACAAGGTGGTTCAAGAGCCCGAGCGTCAAAGATCTTATATAGCACTCGTTGGAGTCTAACTCAGTGGATCACGGTTTGGATCGAGTCGACTTGGAGACAGCGCTCTACAAGAAGACCTCGATTTTTTAGAATAGTTAGTTTATAAAGATTAGATAGTGTGACATGCTCAAGTTCACAACACACACGTTTCATGTTTCGGTTTTCGGTTTTGGTTTAATCGATCTTGGTTTTCATGAATAGATAGATCAAAACAAGTTTATATTGTTTAAATGTATATTAGATATGTTCTATATACATGTATGCTTCAATCGTAAACAAACTTATTTGATATGCCTATTCATGTGTTTGGTGTTTTGGTATTTTTAACAAAATATATTTTTGGATTTATTGCCAAAAATATTGATATATATCTTTATATGTATATTGGAGTATATCCATATACTACATGCCTAAAAGTTATTTAAATATCATGTTTTTTTATTTGGATAAGTTCTGGAAATATTGGATATCCATTTGAAAAATTCAAGTTTTAGAAAATACGGATTTTGGTCTTTGGCAAAATTTCTAAGTCACAAAAATGGTTCAAAAAGTTTGAAATACGTGTTGAAAATTTTCACACAAGTTTGTATTTCAATATATTATGATAAAACTATTTTTGTGGATTTTTAGAGTTTTATAGGATTTTACAGGTTAATAAAAATCAAGTTTTCAAGTCCTGAAATTCCTGTTCTGGCTTCTGCCGGTCGACCGGACCGGTCGACCGATCTAGGAGTCGGTCGATCGACGTGCACAGAAAGTGCACGCCAAGTCTGCTGGAGGGCTGGTCGACCGACCCGGTCGACCGCCAGAGAACTTCTGCTCTCTGGAAAGCCCTGGTCGACCGGGCCGGTCGACTGGCAGAGAGCTCTGCTCTCTGTTCCAGGCTGCGGTCGACCGGGTCATTCTATACTTTCTATAGGTTATGATGAGTTTTCATTTGAAAGTCCTAGGATATAAGCTTCACCTTGCCATTACCAAGGAATCCTACCTTAGTGATAGCAAGCATATAGAGGCCAATGCAATAGCCCTAAAGGCACTTAGAGCATCTCTTCATAAAGATTACTTACATGTGTTTTCTCACTATGAATCGGCTTTTGCAGTATGGAGCATTTTGACTTCTCCCGAGCTACCAAAGATTATCGATAAGATGAGGAGATCTAGAAGAGATGAGTCCGATGAACGTTGCTTCATGGTCCAAGGAAATGACTCCCTTGAGATACAATCGGAATCTCAACTAGATGCTAGCACTAGTTCCTATTACCATGAATGTTTAGAAGCACAAGCTATGAATGATGAACTTGCTAAAAATTGTGAAAATTTGATTTCAAAATATAAACTTTTGAAAAAGGATAATCTTGTTTTAAAAGAAGAAAATAAAAATTTATCTTCTAAACTTGAAAATGTTTTGCAAGAAAGGATGAGATTTCAAGTGAACTTGACTCATTTAAATCACAACTTGATCTTGCACTTAATGAAAACAAATTTTGAAAAGTGAAAATGATTGTGAATATATTTTGATGAAAAATAAGGATTTAACTTCAAATTTTGATTTTGTATTAAAAGAGAATAATTCCTTGAAAAACAAAATTGACTTTGTTTCACAAAAGTTGAAAGAGTGTTTAAAGAAAAATATTTCTTTGCAAAATGATTTTGACACTCATGTTTGTCATGTTAGTGTAGCTTCACCTAGTTTACCTATTGCATGCACCTCTTCTTCTAAAATTGAAAATGATATTTGTATGCTTAAGAAGAGTGTGGATTGTTTGGGCTCCACTATGAGCCAATGTGCTTTGAATCATACACGCTTGGAGTCTATGTTTCGCAAGAAACAAATTTCATCTATGCATGCACACCATACACGGCATACACATGCTCCTCATGGTCACACCCATCACATGTATGCTCATGTGTACACTTGTACACATTGTGGACGTAAGGGCCACCTTGTTAAGTTTTATTATGATCGTATACATGATGTAAATTTAGCAACTAAATTTGTTTGGGTTAGGAAAGAAACTAACCCCCATGGACCCAAAAGAATGTGGGTACCAAAGACCACCCCTATTGTATTTGATGTAGGTGTGGGCTCTCGCATGACGTGAGAGTTATGGTGCCTTGAAGTGAATGTGTTCCGAGCTTAAAGAGGATTTTTTGGGATGCATCACTTTCAAGGAGAGTTTGGTGGGAGGACCACCTTAGTTTGGAGAGCTAGAGAGGTACCTTCATCGGTTTTGGTATTGATCTCTAACTCCCGTTTATATTTGCATGCTTTTCATGTCTTTAATTTATAGCATGTCTTATTTTATTGTTCATTATGCTTATGTCATATTTATTAGATTAGTGATATACATGTTTAGTTATTTGAGACACCCATGTTTAATATGGACTTATATCTTTGTGTTCTCACTTTGTCTTAAACTAATATGTATATCCTAGATCTAATGCATATGCATATACATAATGATTATATGGATGTTTGTGATTCCTGTTTTGATGCTTCATGTTTGTAAATTATTATGTTAAATGCCATGATTATTAGATCATTGACATGCATATATAGCATTTGAGATCACCCATGATTATATGGACCCATATGTTGTGTTTTCACCATTGTTTAGCTATTATGTATATCATAAGTCTAATAGCATGTGAATTTACATAATGATCGTATCTATGTTTATCATGTTAATTTATATCTTGTTTTATACTTCATGATTTGAATATATGTTTAGATGTTAGTTTTTATTAAAACTAGGATGTATACTTGTACATATAGTGGGCCACAAATAGATCATTATATGTTTGTGCTTGAACGCTCATTTGTACCCATTAGATGTACTAGTATAGTCTAGTTTTGATGATTCATGCATTTTAAACTTGTATTCTCATTTTTATACATGTTTTCCATGCTTACATGTTTAACTTCATGTATATGTCCATCTTGTCTAAACTATTGACTTTACATATACATCCTTGAGCCACGTGCCTTCATGCATATACATTGGTGGACTCGTTATGTTTTGGATATGTATGTATACTTTAGCTTGTACAAGACATACATATGCTTTGAAGATTAAATCGTTTTGATGATTTTCATGTTTAAGAAATTTTGAGCTTAATTGCCTAATTTCATGATTATGTGATTCACATTACACTCGTGCACTCATATTAATTGTTTACTCATGTTTTGTTTCATGAGACAATATATGTTTTATGGACTTTGAGTGCTTAGTGACCATGTGATTTACATGTTTTCATGAAATATAATTTTGTTTTATTCCTTACTTGAAAGATTTCGTACTAGTTTTCAAGATTTTTCATTTAACTAGTTGCGGTATTCTTCGTTATGATAGAGTTTTCAAACATGCTATATTTTTCAAACCTATTTTTGAAACCCCTACCTTCTAAGGGCGGTTTGTTGGGAGACATGCCTTGTTATTAATATTGAAAATCATTTTAAATATGTGCATGAAATGGGTGGAAAGGTATTATGAGATATACACTTGATATTATTGTTGTTTCAAATTGGTATCATTGGATTTTTTTTCAATTGGTATCAATATTGACATTTTTTTTTATACTCATATATTTTTATGTATGTATGCTTTCACTTCAAAGAGTATCAATTTCGATTGGTATTAAAAATTTTCATACATATATATTTGTCTTATTTGTGCTTATTATATCTCTATATCTTGGAGCACAAATTTTGATTATGATAAGCTTGATGTTTTTTGACTATCATGTTTCAATTGATTAGTTTTCAATTGGTATCCTAATTCAAGCTTATGCATCATTTTAGTTGGTATTTCATAAAGGGGGAGAAAATTCGTATTTCATCTTTCAATTGGTATTTTGTTTACCATTGGTTTTGTATTCCACTCCCATACTTTATGATGAAAAATGATTGAAAAATTAATATTGATTTTTAATTTGGTATCATATGTCTATAAAGAAAAATACCTTCAATTGGTATCAAGATGTTATTTGTTTACTTATCAATTAGTATCAAGATTTTTTTTGTTTACTATCAATTGGTATATGTTTCATTTTGATATAAAAATGTTTGATTGAAACTTGTTTTCAATGCCTCATTTACTTTCAATTGGTAGGCATTTCTTAAATATTTTTATGCTCACTTTTAATTGGAATCAATATACACTTCATTGACATATTTTAATTGGTATCATAATGGTTTTGATTGCACCCCTTATTGGTATCATTTTTGTTTTAGACAAAAAGGGGGAGAACATTTTGTTTTGTTTTCTTTGACCCTTTTGTTGATGATTGACAAAAAGGGAGAGAAGTATTTAAGTTTTCAATATAGTTGAGTTTTCATTTTTTCATTTTTTTGATATCAAGAGCTTCTATTGATTGATTAATTTTATAATTGATTGGTATTAAGAGCATGTATTTAAAAAAAAAGGGAAAAAGAATTTATTTTTAAAAGTTTGGAAGAGCATGTTTATGCATATTCATGTTTTAGTTTGGCATCAAGAGTATGTTCATTTCATTGTTTTATGCATAGTCATGTTTAGTATTTATTGCATATCTTATTGTTTATTGCTATGCATGTGTTAAGAGGGAGCTTCTCTGAAGCTTAACTTTAATCCATGCATATATAACTCCATGAGTTTTGTCATCATCAAAAGGGGGAGATTGTTGTCCAGAGGCCTTTCACTCTAGTTTTGATGATGATTAACTCATGTAGTTATTTTAAATAATAATCTTGTGATGTTTAGTTTCAGATCTTTAATCAAGATATTAGTAGGTGATTAGCTTCAACAAAGATGTTTTGGAGCTTTCACATGGTGATTCAAGAGCCCGAGCGTCAAAGAACATATATAACACTCGTTGGAGTCTAGCTCGGTGGATCACGGTTTGGATCGAGTCGACTTGGAGACAGCGCTCTACAAGAAGACCTCGGTTTATTTTAGAATAGTTAGTTTAGATCCATGTGTAAAGATTAAATAGTGTGATATGCTCAAGTTCACAACACACACGTTTCATGTTTCGGTTTTCGGTTTTAGTTTAACTGATCTTGGTTTTCATGAATAGATAGATCAAAACAAGTTTATATTGTTTAAATGTATATTAGATATATTCTATATACATGTATGCTTCATATCGTAAACAACTTATTTTGATATGCCTAATCATGTGTTTGGTGTTTTGGTATTTTTAACAAAATATATTTTTGGATTTATTGCCAAAAACATTGATATATATCTTTATATGTATATTACAGTATATCCATATACTACATGCCTAAAAGTTGTTTAAATATCATGTTTTTGTATTTGGATGAGTTTTGAAAATATCGGATATCCATTTGAAAAATTCAAGTTTTAGAAAATACAGATTTTGGTTTTCGACAAAATTTCTAAGTCACAAAAATGGTTCAAAAAGTTTGAAATATGTGTTGAAATTTTTTACACAAGTTTGTATTTCAATATATTATGATAAAACTATTTTTGTGGATTTTTAGAGTTTTATGGGATTTTACAGGTTAATAAAAACCAAGTTTTCAAGTCCTGAAATCCCTGTTCTGACTTCTGCCGGTCGACCGGACCGGTCGACCGATCTAGGAGTCGGTCGAACGACGTGCACAGAACGTGCACGCCAAGTCTCCTGGAGGGCCGGTCGACCAACCCAGTCGATTGCTAGAGATCTTCTGCTCTCTGGAAAGCCCCGGTCGACCGGGCCGGTCGACCGGCAGAAAGCTCTGCTCTCTGTTCCAGGCTGCGGTCGACCGAGCCGGTCGACCGAAGCTCCAACGGTCGGATTTTTGACCGTTGGCTGTCGACTGGCCGGTCGACCGCCAGCCGCCAGAGCTGAAAATTCAGCCCAACGGCTAGTTTCTTTTGGAGGGTTATATAAACCCCATTTTAGCCTAGATTTGGTTAAGATTTGAAAAAGGAAAAATTCTATACTCTTTAAGTGTTTTCAAGCCAAAAGTTTTGGGTGCAAAATTTCTTAATCTCTATTTGTTTTTAAAAGTGTTTGATTTTTCAAAGAAAATAGCCCTTTTGGGAATTAGTTTTGGATCTATAATTCTATATCTATTTGGTATTTTTCCCAAGTGATTTTCTTTGAGTATTTATTTTCCATTCCTTTGGTTTTTCTCACACTTGAGTTTCATTCTATCCGATTTATAGGATCTTTGTGTTTGTAGGAAAGGAAGTGGTTTGTGGTCTTTTGATCACCAAGTTGTAAAGCCTTATCATTGCTTGGCTTTGTGCTAGCCTCTAAGTGTAGAGATGGTGTTTGTAAAGAGAGGAGTTCGGTACTCCCGATTGTTGTTGCCCCAAATCCTCGGTGGAGGTTCCCTGTGTAGGAGTCCTGTGTGGATAAGCTAGTGGATTCGAAATCCTTCTGGGTGAAAGCGGGGACGTAGAGCTGGGTGCTCGAATCTCAAAACAAATCTTATTGTTTGCGCTTAATCCATTGACTCTAACTCTCTCTCTTTATATTGTGTCATTGCATCATTTCATATTGCTCATTCATATTATATGCTTGGCTTGTTGGTGTGTATCTCACTTGTGCTTAACCACGAGAGCTTCATATAGCGCCTCAACTCTTATTCAGAGGAATCAAGAGGAGTTAGTCCAGAGCCCTTCACGGGGTATTCGGCTACACTCGTTGGTTGCATTATGTGTTGATTGCAATTAAGTTTTAATTTTCGCATTTAGTTTAATCGATTAGCATCATCACCTATTCACCCCCCTCTAGGTGATTTCAAGTGCATCTGTAAGAAACACCTCGTCAAAATGGTGTGCTGAGAGACAAAACATACACTAAAGGACATGGTTAGAGTATGATAGCTCGCACTACTCTACCAGAGTCATTATAGAGTGAAGACTTAAAGATGGTTGTCTACCTCCTTAATAGAATACCAAGCAAAACAATAACTAAAACCCCATATGAGTTATAGACTGAGAAATCTTCCAGTATTAGGCATCTCCATGTTTGGGGTTGTCCAACTAAGCTCAGCATATACTACATGAGAAGAAGCTGGACTCAAGGACAGTTAATTGTTTATTCATAGGGAATTCTGAGAGGTCTAGAGGCTTTAGGTTTTTACTGACCCTCCACTAAGAACATAATAGAGATGGATAATGTTAAAGTTTTTAAGGATATTCAAAATAGTGAAAGTCAACTATATAAGGATTTTATATTTGAGGAAGAACATATTGGTATACCATGACAATTGTTCCAAATGATGAAATAGTTGTTCCACATCAAGATGAAAATATAGTTATACTTCTACAAGGTACAGATACAATTCATCCTGAAGTAGATCCTACTAATGAGGTAGAACCTAAAAATTCTCAACTGCAAGTGCCTAGGAGATCAACTAGGGAGAGGAGATCAGCCATTGCAAATGACTATATAGTTTATCTCCAAGAGTATTAGTTTGACATAGGGTTAGATGATGACCCCACATTCTTGAATGAGGTTAAACTCAGCATTCACTCCACTAAGTGGTCAAATGTCATGAAAGATGAGTTAAATTCATGAACGACAACAATGTTTGAATTTAATAGAGTTGCCTAAAGGAAAGAAACTGATTGGCTGTAAATGAGTGTTCAAAACTAAGCGGGATTTGAAAGACAATGTCGAAAGGTATAAGACACGTCTTGTCGCAAAGGGATTCACTCAAACAGAGGGCATTGACTATAAGAAGACTTTCTCCTCTCTTTTTCATGAAGGATTTTTTAGAATTATCATGCCACTAGTGGCCCACTTTGATTTGGAGTTACACCAAATAGATATTAAGATTGTCTTCCTTAATGATGACATTGAGGAAGAAATCTATACAGTGCAACTAAATATTTTTGAAGCCAAAGATTCGTAATATTTGGTCTGCAAATTAAAAAAATTCATTTATGGTCTAAAACAAGCATCCCTTCAATAGTATTTGAAATTTGATCAAGTAATATCAGATTTTTTTATTTTAAGAAAAATTTGGTTGATTAGTGCATTTATCAAAATTTTAAGAGAGCAGACTTGTGTTTCTTGTGCTATATATGGATGACATTCTACTAACAAGTAACGACATGGCTCTTTTTCTTGAAATCAAAAGTTTTCTTTCAAAAATTTTTGAGATGAAAGATCTTGGAGACATTTCTTTTTTGATAGGCATCCAGATTCAACATGACGGGACACGTAAAATATTAAGTTTATTACAAAACACTTATATTGATAAGGTGCTAAATAGATGTAGCATGAAGAATTGCTTTTTGGAGATAAGTTGAGTCTACTCTAATGTCCCAAGAATGGCCTACAGAAAGAAAAAATGAAAGATATTTCATATGATCGGCGATTGAAAATTTGATGTATGCTCAAGTTTATACCCGTCCAGACATAGTATATATCGTTGAGAAACTTGGAAGATACTTAATCAATTCAGGGATTGATCACTGGAAGACTATAGAGAAGGTAATGCGACATTTGCAGAAGACTACATGAAATCTGATCAGTTGCAGCTGATCGGATACATAGATTCAGACTATGCTGGATGTATCGATAATAAGAAGTCCACTTCAGGTTACATTTTCTCGATTATAGGAAGATGGTGGATTTAGTTGAGAGGCCATTGTAACTACATTGTGATAATAAGAGTTATAGAGCTCTACTACAATAGTGACAGAGTTCAACAAAGTCGAAGCATATCGACATCAAGTTTCTTGTTATCAAGAATAAAGTTCGAAATCACATTGTGTCTGTTGATAGTGTTACTACTATTTTTAACATTACAGATCTATTCATTAAAAAACTTTCGTCTAAAGTCTTCTTATAGTATACTGCTCATATGAGGATGGCTAGTCATTATGATATCCTGGTTTAGTGGAAGTGGATAATTTTATGCAACAGATATTATTTCTAAGTGCACTTTATATATATTTGTTGATTCCGATAATAAAGTATAACTACTTTTCTTAAAGTCTACTTTTACGTATTGGAATTTGTTGAATTAGCAGTTAGACTCATTGGAGTCATACACTTAGACTCGTTGGAGTCATAAAGATAACTCGTTGGAGTCAAGCTTAGACTCGTTGGAGCCATAAAGTGAAAACCAGTTGGAATTGTATCTTATCTAATTAGAAGATATTTCATGCCACATGTCCACATTTGATCTATGTCGTTAAAGGTTCTGAAACTTATGATGTGGTTCTATCTTGATTATATAGAAGGCAACGACCGCCATGTTCGGTTGCAGGACACTTAATGGACCAGATTATTTTGAAACGTAATTTATTGATGGTTAAAGTTTTGGTACCATAAAGTTATGTATAACATCCTTCTAGCATGACTTGTTTAGTCCAAGTGAGAGATTGTTAGACTTATATAGATTAGAGTCTAAAATAATTTGGGTCTAAACAAGTTTAATTAGATTTATACACCCGTCTCTATAAGCCTATATTGTTGGACCTAATAAAGAATTGATCAAGCCTAATGGTTTGGGTCTAGACACGTTTCAATTACACATAGCCATGGGTGTATTTAAATTAAGATGTGAGACTCATCTACACATGTAGAACTCATGTTATCAATCAAGGGTTTAGATTTATGATGAGTAGAACTAGAATTCCTTGATGTTTTATATATCATGGGTAGGATTCTCTCTCCGCCACCAACCATCTATTATGACTATCGCTCTCTTGGAGACCTCTCATATTCTCCAAGGATCAAGAAGAGAACTTGGTGGCTAGAGAGAAGATCATCTTCCTCAGCTCCGGCGTCCTCGAGATCGTGCAACCTTCGGCATCCCTTTCGTGATGGAATTAGGTATGCCTAAACTCTCCTTCCCTTTGATCTTGATAAAGAGTCATTTAGTTTATGCGTGGATCTTGTATGAAATAATTATTAGATCCAATAACAAAATCTAAAGGGGTTTTCATATTTTTCTCAAAAGTAATGATAAGCCGCAGAAATTAATTGGGTTATTGCAATTGGGATTCAAATCCACTTTACTTTTAGTAGACATTGGACAATCTATGCATGTATGAGTAGACGGGATTCTAATCCTCTTTACTTTAAGTAGACAGTGGACCATCTACTTCATTAAACAAAATTGTCTATCTTAATATGAAAGATTAATTTTGTTTTTAGAGAGAAGTGTGGATGAGTGTAATTCAGAAAGAGCGCAGTGGTAGTGATTTATGATATTTTTAGTGACATAAGGGGAATAAGGGGAACACAAAGGTATGAAGTACAACGTATTGGTAAAAGGTAGGACAAGGTTTTTTCACTAGCAAAACTAAAGTCATAGATATTTTACACATAAAACATGGTCGAGGGGATTCTCATATGGGAAACAAAATCTAAGGGGTTTTCATATTTTTCCCAAAAGTAATGATGAGCCACATAAATTAATAGGGTTAATGTAATTGGGATTCAAATCCACTTAACTTTCCGTAGACAGTGGACAATCTATACAAGTGGGAGTAGACAGGATTCAAATCCACTTTACTTTCAGTATAAAGTGGACAATCCACTTCAATAAACAAAATTGTCTATCTTATTATTAAAGATTAATTTTTTTTTTTTAGTGAGAAATGTGGATGAGTGCAATTCACAAGGAGTATAATGGCAGTGATTTATGATATTTTAGTGACATAGATTTTCTTGATTGGTTGTGATTCAGAAAGTTGATCGTTCACTACCAAATTAGTGTTGTTGAAGGTGAGGGTTTCTAATATTTTTTGGGTAAAGTCACCAAAATACATAAAACCTCTCTAACATTCAAATTTGTATATTTTTCTTCATTAAAATAAAACTACTTTTTAATTTTAATTGTTCAATCTACAAAATGCTCTTAAGATGAATCTTAAGGATAAGGTAGTGGGGGCTTTCTACCACCTCCACTCTCTCTCTCTCTCTCTCTCATCCCATTAGGTCCTTATCGAATTTAGAGTCAAGCATGATGAGTAAAGGCAGGAGTTATACGAGGTCGGGTTTAAGTTAGGGCGTGATGGGTTAGAGAGTGAGAAAGGAGTCCGATCGGTCAGATTTGTATTAGGCTGTGATGGGTTATAGGGAAAGAGTTTGATGGGTCAAATTGGAGTTAGAGCATGATGGCTGAGAGAGAGGAGTTTGATGGCTCAGATTTGAGTAAGGTATGATGGGTTATAGAGAAAGAAAGAGGAGAGGACAGAAGAGAGAGATGGTTTGAATATTTGGGTAAGCATATGTTCGGTTAGTGATTACATTTCCACACTTATTTTTTAGTAAACTCTACTATTTAACATTCTTTTTATTTAATGATGTGCAGGTCCATGTTAATGGAGAGAGAGAAGAAATGAGCCCACAAAGCTCATTTAATTCGAATTTAAATGGATTTAATTTAAAATCAAGGATTAAGACATATATTCTGAATATCTCAAAGGATAAATGCAATCCAAGCGAAACAAAACATAGGGATCTACGCAAGTAAGGATCTGGCCCGATAGCTAGATCCAAGCCACGTTTGCGCGGCCTGATCTGGCCAGTTGGGCCTGCGATTTGATCCTATCTCCACACGTACTCGCTACTCTTCATTTTTGCTATAAATACCACCAGTTCAGAAGGCAAATGCCACACGTACTCCAACTTTTCATTTCTGCTATAAATACCACTGGTTTAGAAGGCAAATGGAGAACTTGGGCCAAAGTTTTGCTTCTAGTTTAGGTTAAATTTTCTTTTCTTTTTCTTCTATATGTAATTTTCTTTTTTTTTTGGTATAGTTAAGATTAAAGAGAGATTCATAGAAAAATACTGAGTATTGTATTGAGAGTGACACCATATAATCTTTCCTTTTTGTTTTATTATTTCTCTTTTAAATCGACTTTACTTTATTTTATGTTATTCTTCTTCATGGCTTATGTTCTATTAACTTTTTAGTATTCTTCTTCTTATTTGTATTGCAATCCAAGTGAGTCAAATAGTATTGGAATAGCATGGCCTTTGCGAGTGTCACCGATAGCTCATGGCGATGGGTTCTTAGTCTCAATGTATATCATTTCATGCTTACTTTGTTTTAATGATGTAATAGACGGGACTCGAATCAACTTTTATGGGTTATGCGCTGATCGCCTCCACTCAGGGTAAATCATTGTCAACGATTCAAGGTACGACAATCATTCAAAGAGATAAGTTCACTATTAGGAATACTTAGCAGATGTTAAGCCATGAATTTCTTTTTCTATTAATTTCTTTTTAAAAAAAACACCAACACTATCTTCCTCTTTAATTTCTTCTTCTCTTTCTACTCTTCATAACTTAATTTTTCTTTTCTACTCTTTTCAATCAAAGAAGAAATATCCTAATCGATTTTTAGTAACTTAAATAGAATATTGAAATGCTTGCATCTCATTTCTCCTTGTGGATCACAACCCGCTTGGCCACTTTGCTACAGTGATAGTATTGAGGAAGCTAAAGCACTATTTTTAAACTTCATTTCAAAACTCACATTTCTGTTCACTAGTTTACCTCAATCAAATTTTGACACTGTCGCCGGGAGGGCCGATATTTCTTTTTAATTTACTAACTGTTAACTTTTTCTTCTCTGTTTTTGTGTGCAGGTGCAAAATTTAGGAAAAGAACCACTACAGATTACAAATGGGTACTCTATGACTCTGCCTAAGAAGGTAGAGTCAGAGTCCACAATTGTGTCGCATAAAAGCGGCATTAGCCACACTATCGCGGCATTTGTGGTGAACTACTAAATATAGTTTCTTGTAGGGGCTTGATTTGAAAGGATATAGCTTCTGCAGTTTTTAGTTTTTTGTTTAACATATTTTGCACACTTTTTTTAATTCAACGGTAACTTGATTGTTTGTAAAAGTTAAAAAATGGTTAGACTTTGCATCTAAGCATTTATTTAATTCGTTTATATTTTCATTAATGTTGAAGAGTGCTGAAGTAAAGGTATGTGTGCATAGCATTTAGTATAGGTTCATTCTTGTATGAAATATTGCTTGAGTGTTATTTTTTACTAAATATTTGTACACTTGTACTAAACGACTAAGGGCATAACCTATTAACAAGATAAGGTGGGGGAGTCATTACCCTTTCTTAGCCCAAAAATCAGCTCCTCAGTCACTAACCCAATCTTAACTTAAAATTGAGTAGACGTTGGCCCTAGGGACATCTCGGACTCAATAGGTGATTGATCTTGAGAGAAAATTGTTAGAGTTTGATTCTAATCAAATTGGTATTTAAGGTTGGAGATTAAGAGACAAGATCTCTGAAAACTAGTGGTTTGGCGTAATTAAGACCCGTTGCTATATATAGATACCTCTCATTCAGTTTTGCCCCTACTTGGCCGATTAACCTGTGTCAAGCTGCTGCAATATACCTCTCCTGGACCGTCAACCAGTTAAGTATCGTCTAGGTTTAAGGTCTACCCTAACATAGGCTTGATTTTTTTCTTTTTTTATTAGTTTGTTTATTTGTTTTTGTTTATTTTTACAATGTAATGTGAAATGGATCATAACTCTAATTTTTTACATATTAATATGAATCCATAATTCACTCTGACGTCTTTTAACTCAGATATCATAAATATAGCATTAACTTACTTTAACCAATCAGATATGCCAAATTGATTTAATCCGGCTCAACATACTCCCTAACCCCAGTATTATGAACAAATTGGAACAATCATCTCTACACTTCATCGAGTCATTGGGGATACACCTCCCCGAGTTATATTATCAACCGCGTTTTCAACATTCAGCTTCATATACTTCTTTTCTAGAACAACCAATTAAAAAAAATTTGAGTTAGAAAAAAGTCAAGAAGTCTTGCATTAGTCTGAGCAATAAATTAAAAATCTGATGGACTCACAATTTGCACAAAATTTCCAAAATCAAATTTTATACTCACCTTTTCACGAAGAACCAACTGACTTAGAAAAGAGTATGGAAGACATACTTTAGCCTTAAAATTTGTTACCCAGTCTATCGATAGGTTAGAAGCAGAAATTAGTTAATTAGTCAATTTTTATAAGAATGAGAACACTTTCCCTTATCAATATTTGACCAATCCTGATATCTCTAATCCTATAGATTTGGCCCAATACTCAACCTTTGATAAATTAGCAAGTTCTCACTTTAATGAGATTGAACTTGAATATGAATGTGACCCCAATCCCCGATTTTGTGATTCAGTTCTGACTTTTGACTCAATATTGACTCATGTATCTTTACCTGATTTGGACCATATTTCCAAGCCAACATTGATTCCCGAACTTATAAATCTTGACCATGAACTACAAATTTTGGAAAATCACATTCCATTGATAGGCAAATAATGTGAAACTTAATTCTTTAATTTGTACCCAACTCTTGAATCAAATCTGACTCTTGAACCAAAATTTGATTTAAGTCAACTCCCTGAGTCAGTATTGGTTCCCGTACCTTTCACCCTTGAGCCTAAATCAATCATTTCACCAAATCACATTCCATTGTTGGATCAAGATGTTGAACAATAAAACTCCGAGATGTGTATCAGGATTGATCATTTAACTGGGATGAGTGTCATAATAGGATCTTGCATGATCCTATTCAATTTGGGGGTTATAACAATGTTAACATGTTAGAAATCAAAGGTGAGTTCCTGTGAACTCCACATTCTTTGGATTGGGCAGCAATGCTTGCTCCAATCCGACCGCCACTGGAATCACCAGCTTGAGGTGACATCTTTCCTTTTCTTTCTCTTTTTCATGCATATATGTATTTCATTCACATATTAAAGGCAATGCATGAGATAGGTGTGGGGGAGGATTTTACTAGCATAGGTTTTTCTTTTTTTGGTGTAAATTAAAAAAAATCTTTTCCTTAAAAAAACTTTTTGAAGTGAGAAACAATATTTTGACCTATTTTTGTCAGAAATTAAGTTAATCTTAAGGAATAAGAGAATCATAATTAGGATTTCTTAATACTTGGTCAAAATAAGATTATTCATTTGATTTCTAGGTTTAGGAAGAAAATTGGAAAAGTAATTTAGCCTTGATTTTTACCTTGATGAAATATGCACTTTATAATACACTTACACACTTAGGATTTAAAGCAAAGACTTTTGTACCTTATTAAAAAAAGATATATATTATTTATACCTTACAAAGCATACGTACTCACCTAAAAGTGGTTAATGTCACTAATTAAAAACTCTTAGTTTTGTGGCCTAATTTGCTTGAGTCCTTAAGTCCTAGAGGTGTTTTCTCTCTTGGTGCCCTAAACCATCCGGTTTGAGAGTCACCGGCTAAAGGCTCGTTAGATGGCCGAATTAGAAAGCCTAATAGAAACAAGAGAAAATATTGCCATATACATTTTAATAAGGCATTAGGTTGGAGTTGAAGAATCTCGAGTCATATATTCACACTCACAAAGGTGCATATGATTTTTGGTCAAATAATAGACTATATAAGAAACACAGTTTGAATTCTTACCTTGATTGATAACAAGTTCTTACATAGAGACTAACCTTAGGAATGAATAGTTTGGTAATCGTATAACTTATAGATTACTTGATTTTTGCAAGAATTCTTCAAATATTTACTCTCTTTTTCAAAATACGTTTTCAAAAATATTAACACTTTATTTTTCTTTATTTTATGGATTTTGAGAGTGTAATTCAATTGAAAACTCTCAAAAGACTATAACTCCTCCTCCAAGGGTAACCTGGAGGTTTAAAGACTTGTTGCATATACTCATTGTAGTCGCGTGACCTGCGAAAGTGGTCTAAGAAACTTTTAGATTTAGTTTTTTGGTTTTTCTCGAGGACGAGCAAAAGATAGTGTGGAATTATACACGTATTTTGTATATTTATTATAACATTTTCACACTTATTTTTTAGTAAACTCTGCTATATAACATTCTTTTATTTAATGATGTGCAGGTTCATGTTAATGGAGAAGGAGAAGAAACGAGTCCATAAAGCCCATTTAATTCGGAGTTAAATGGATTTAATTCAAAATCAAGAATTGAGATACATATTCTGAAGATCCCAAACGATAAATGCAATCCTACTTGAAGATCAAAGGGCAACAGAGTAAGGATCCACACAGGCAAGGATCTGCCAAACGGCTAGATTTGGCCAGTTGGGCCGGGGAATTGATCCTATCTCCACACGTACTCTCTACTCTCTATTTCTCCTATAAATATCACCAGTTCAGAAGGCAAATGGGAGAAATTAGGCTAAGATTTTGCTTCTAGTTTAGCTTAAATTTTCTTTCCTTTTTTTTCTTTATGTAATTTTCTGTTTTTAAGCGTAACTAAGATTATAGAGAGATTTATAGGAAAAAGAGAGAATTTTATTGAGTGTAACACTAATGTAATCATTCTCCTTTATATTATTTTTTTCTCTTTTAAATCGACTTTACTTTGTTTTATGTAACGCCCCGATCCCGCTGATACGGGGACGTCACTGCAACGTATATACGCAAGTCAGAAGTACCTTCACGTATATACGCTAAGCATCAGTACAGGCAAGAATCAGAGTACGGGAGCGAGTGGTGCATTATACATTCCAACACATGAGTACAATTACAGAGTTATCACCAGAGGTGATCCAAGATTACAATAATATTACATCACCTGATAGGCGCAAATGCGAGAGTACAGAAGATATATATATATATGAACAGTACAAAAGGGCGCTCACGAGATAGTTGGAGAAGCCGCGAGCCAACCGGGAAAGCAAGGATGAGACGGTAGTTGCAGCTGATCTGACTGCTCCACAGCAAGCTCCAGGACCTGGACATGAGAATCCAGGGGAGTCAGTGAAACTCCCCAGGCGAGTAGTAATATAAATGCCAGGTGGCGAGTCAGGATGAGCACAAGTGTCAAGTACAGAAGACAGGAGGGTTAGAACACAAGTATAGTATGTATGAACGGGTATAACATAATCATCATAAAACAGAAAATCCAGGGTAAAGCTGATTACAAGCAAGACTGATTGTATAAGCTTAAGTCACGGTCCCATGAGACTAGTACATCGAAGGAATAATCCAAACAAGGAAACCCTCATCTATATACCTTTATCTCATGCCACCGAAATCCAAGCGTATAGAATCAGAGTTGCAAATCACACGATAGTCATAACAGGAGTTCATAACAGGCATAACAGGAATCATAACAGGCCTCATAACAGGAATCATAATAGGAATCATAACAGGAATCATAACAGGAACCATAACAGGAATCTATTATTATTATTACTCGTCTGACTCATATATCTAGGTATGTGTCCTGGTGTACATCCCAACACACATACATCCATATATAAGCAAGCCAAGGGTTGTTAATGGAAGCAGATGGAGAACTGATGGCGCTTCTTATAGTAGTTCCCGTACACCGGGACCAGTTTGGAGGCCCTAAGTCCCCCTAACACGCATCTTCTGTGGGCCTTAAATCCCACTAACACGAATCGTCAGTATTTTATTCCATTACTATAAGCAAGGCATCATTCCGGCATCCATCACTTCCTCCCATTCCCCGTACAAGTTGTCCTTTTTATAGTTTATCAATATTATCAGATTACGGGAATTAACTGGTCATAACAGGAGTCATAACGAGAATCAGGCATAACTGGTATACCTAACCAGAGATCTGGTGGAAATCAAGAGGTCAAGTGTATCATGCCTTGTTTTAATAGATAGCATGATAAGAGGGTGATATTGTTAATTAACAAGTCATGAAATAACACAACACATAACACGAGTCCCGAGGATAAAGTCCATAATCAAGAAAGTGATTAACCATAGCAGACAGCCAAAGTTAGTCGACTAGGGTGAAATGGGTAGTCGACTAATGAAGGGATTAGTCGACTATAGAAGAGGACCAAGTCGACTATAAGAACTGCGTCTCACAAAGTCGCGTCTTTCAGAAAAGAGTTAGTCGACTATAAAAATGGGGTAGTCGACTAATAGAAGACTGCGTTTCAGAGGCTGCGTTTCAAATGAGCTAGTCGACTAGGTACAAGGGAGTAGTCGACTAATAGGGGTTTCAAGTCGACTAGTCATTAGTCAAGTCAACTAATCGTCTGAAAACAGAGTGCAGAACAGATTTAATGGTTTGTGTTTGTTAACTGAATTACAACATATGAAAACACAGATTTGTCCAAGTCTTGGCGAGTAAGATTACTCGCCTAAAAACGTTCTTATGCGTCCAACGTTCCGGGAGAGTTCTTGTTCAACTTATCACCAAAACGATCTCCGGAATAATCGCGAGCGATTACCGGAAAATCTACGGCGATGTCGACAACTAAGCAAACCCGGCCCCAATCCTAAAAAGGGGGGAACCGGCCTTAGTCTTGCCGACGATGAAGAGGAACACGGCCCCCAATCCAAAAGGAGGGTGGCCGGCCTCAAGGAAATGAAGGGTGATGGTTGTTGTTTGGTAAAGGTGAAGGCTTTGGTGGTGGTTTGGAGTTTGTGGTTGGTTTAATGGAGTTGAAGAAGGAAGAAGATGAAGGTAGGAGGTTGTGGTGGTTGTGGTTGGGGTGGAGATGAAGGAGGAATTGGTGAGGGTGAAGGCTTCTCTTGGTGGAGGCTAAAGCTTTGGTGAAGTGAAGTGAAAAGTGAAGGAGAAATGAGAAGGAAAAGTTTATATAGATTTTGATTTTGTGAAGGAGGTGCCAAAAATGTAAAAGAGAGGGGTTATTTGAAAAGTGGAGAGGTGAGGTGTTTCTCTTGGCCAATCTTGGCCGGCCATGGGGAGGAGAGAGGGTTTGGGATTTGTTTGTAGTGGAGATATTGTTGGTGGAAGAGTGTAGAAAATGGTGGAAACTTGGAGAACTTTGTGGCTTGTGGAGGAAGGAAAGGATTTAAAGAAAAAGAAAAAAGGAAAAGAAATTAAAAGGGAAGATATTTTCTTGGACTCAAAAGTGAAACTGTTGAAAAAGACTGATTCCCGGGTTTGAGTCGTGGATGCGGAAAACATTTCGAAAAATACAAAAATCGTCCCGAAATCAAGTATCTCGGAACGACTTGCAAAATTTATCAAAAATCAAGAATAATATTCTAAGACTCATGGTGAAATTCGTTTGAAGAAATAATTTATCGTTTTGAAATTAAAAATCCCGGATACTGGTCGATACCGACTCCGGTGGAATTTTCATAAATTCATAAAATCCTCAGAAAAAGTATTTAGGTAGAAAATATGATTCTAAGAGGAAATGTCTAAAGACTCTTCGAGAAATTCCAATCTGTCTGTAAATTAAAAATCCGGGAATCGATCAGTGGTACTGGTCGACACCGGTTTTGAAGATTTTCAATTTAATTTCGAGAAAATTTCAGAAAATCCTAGAAAATATAAAATATTAGAAAATAATATTTAAAACTAAAATTGGTCAAATACCAGAAGTAAATCGAAAAATACGATCGAAAACTGAATACGCAACTAAGTACGTATTCCGGGAACGGGGTATTACAATCCATCCACCTTACAAAAAATTGCGTCCTCGCAATTTCATTAAGGGGTAGATTGAACACAAAGAGAACAAGGGTGGAAATAAAGGCTTCGAAAAACCAAAACAGGGGTAAGATGAACATATGAGGGACCAGGATGGACAATGAGAACAGTGATAAGGTAGAATATTTAAAAAGATAACCAACCCAAGGTTCAAAAGATCAGGGGTAGCTGGACAAGGGTAACCAACTCAAAATACAAAAGGTCAGGGTTGCTGTTACAGTGACCTCCTCAAAGTTCCTGCTCCAGATACTGAGCTTCATACTCTGCTGCTGCTTCATCTGATACCTCTGCCGCCATGTTGCGAACTTGGCCTCTGCCGTAATCTGCTCTAGGTCTTGCTCCTCTCTGTGGATTATCATACTGCTGGGGTGGAAATTGAGCTCTTTGGTCTACGGGTTCTGGATTCCTTCTCAATGGTGGAGCTGGAAGTGCTGGTCTGATTGGTGGAGCTGGAAGTGCTGGTCTGATTGGTACCATCTTCCCTATCCTTCTGAACGGGCAATCCCTTAGTGCATGACTCCCGGTCCCACAAGCTAAGCATAACCCATTGGCCATTCGACAATCTCTCCTATAATGCCCAGGCTTGTGGCAGAAATTGCATATGATCTGAGGAAGAGGAGGTTGGAACGGTCGCTTGACTATCGGGCCATTGATTGTCCTAGCCGTATCTTCCTCATTCATCAACTGAAAAGGTCTCTTCACTGACTTGCTCTGCACCTGGTTCTCACTCTTCTTCTCCAGTCCTCGTTCTACTTCACGGGCAATGGAGAGAACCTGAGAGTATGTCTTCAGTTGTTGAGGACTAAGGAACATCTGGACCTCCATCTTCAGCCCTTGCTGAAATCGGCTAGCTCTCTTTTCTTCGTCTGTCACCATATAGGGAGCAAATCTGCTAAGCCTCAAGAATTCGGCAGCATACTCATCCACTGACCATTGCGCTGCTGCAGGCGGATAAATTGTTCTTCCATTTCCTTTTGAGCTGTTGCCGGGAAGAATCTCTCATAGAAACCCTTTGAGAACTGGTCCCATGTGATGGGTTTCTCCAGTGTTGCTTCTTCTGCCAACCACCAGGTTCTGGCCACATCCTTCAATTGTATCTTGGCCACTTCCACTTGGTTCTCATTAGGGACTCGGGCCGCCTTCAAAAGATCTGTTGTGTCTATCAGCCACTGTTCTGCATCCAAGGGCTTCTCTGTTCCTGAAAAGATTGCCGGCTGTAATCTCCTGAAGTCCGACACGTTGCCTGGCCTCTGTTCTCGGGGTGCAACCAACAGTCCTTGACGTAAAAGCTCTGTCTGCTGCTGCTGACTCTGCATCATCCCTTGAAGTATCCTCATCATACCATCATTGTCTCTGTTGGGTCCATCTTGAGAGGCATTAGGGCCATTACGTGTTCCCCTTCTTTCCATATCTGAGTTGGTTGAAAGGGTGACAAGAAGAAACTGGAAGGAAAAAGATTGAAGGGTCTCAAGTTTCAAGAAATAGATCAGAAGAAGAAATAGATAACTCTGCACTTGTAGTTGGAATGTACAACCAAGACTCATGCATTCCAGTTGCAAATTTCTTTACCATTAATTTGCCATCTGGACGTACTGAGGAAGTAAGAGCCTAGGCTCTGATACCACCCTGTAACGCCCCGATCCCGCTGATACGGGGACGTCACTGCAACGTATATACGCAAGTCAGAAGTACCTTCACGTATATACGCTAAGCATCAGTACAGGCAAGAATCAGAGTACGGGAGCGAGTGGTGCATTATACATTCCAACACATGAGTACAATTACAGAGTTATCACCAGAGGTGATCCAAGATTACAATAATATTACATCACCTGATAGGCGCAAATGCGAGAGTACAGAAGATATATATATATATATGAACAGTACAAAAGGGCGCTCACGAGATAGTTGGAGAAGCCGCGAGCCAACCGGGAAAGCAAGGATGAGACGGTAGTTGCAGCTGATCTGACTGCTCCACAGCAAGCTCCAGGACCTGGACATGAGAATCCAGGGGAGTCAGTGAAACTCCCCAGGCGAGTAGTAATATAAATGCCAGGTGGCGAGTCAGGATGAGCACAAGTGTCAAGTACAGAAGACAGGAGGGTTAGAACACAAGTATAGTATGTATGAACGGGTATAACATAATCATCATAAAACAGAAAATCCAGGGTAAAGCTGATTACAAGCAAGACTGATTGTATAAGCTTAAGTCACGGTCCCATGAGACTAGTACATCGAAGGAATAATCCAAACAAGGAACCCTCATCTATATACCTTTATCTCATGCCACCGAAATCCAAGCGTATAGAATCAGAGTTGCAAATCACACGATAGTCATAACAGGAGTTCATAACAGGCATAACAGGAATCATAACAGGCCTCATAACAGGAATCATAATAGGAATCATAACAGGAATCATAACAGGAACCATAACAGGAATCTATTATTATTATTACTCGTCTGACTCATATATCTAGGTATGTGTCCTGGTGTACATCCCAACACACATACATCCATATATAAGCAAGCCAAGGGTTGTTAATGGAAGCAGATGGAGAACTGATGGCGCTTCTTATAGTAGTTCCCGTACACCCGGGACCAGTTTGGAGGCCCTAAGTCCCCCTAACACGCATCTTCTGTGGGCCTTAAATCCCACTAACACGAATCGTCAGTATTTTATTCCATTACTATAAGCAAGGCATCATTCCGGCATCCATCACTTCCTCCCATTCCCCGTACAAGTTGTCCTTTTTATAGTTTATCAATATTATCAGATTACGGGAATTAACTGGTCATAACAGGAGTCATAACGAGAATCAGGCATAACTGGTATACCTAACCAGAGATCTGGTGGAAATCAAGAGGTCAAGTGTATCATGCCTTGTTTTAATAGATAGCATGATAAGAGGGTGATATTGTTAATTAACAAGTCATGAATAACACAACACATAACACGAGTCCCGAGGATAAAGTCCATAATCAAGAAAGTGATTAACCATAGCAGACAGCCAAAGTTAGTCGACTAGGGTGAATGGGTAGTCGACTAATGAAGGGATTAGTCGACTATAGAAGAGGACCAAGTCGACTATAAGAACTGCGTCTCACAAAGTCGCGTCTTTCAGAAAAGAGTTAGTCGACTATAAAAATGGGGTAGTCGACTAATAGAAGACTGCGTTTCAGAGGCTGCGTTTCAAATGAGCTAGTCGACTAGGTACAAGGGAGTAGTCGACTAATAGGGGTTTCAAGTCGACTAGTCATTAGGTCAAGTCAACTAATCGTCTGAAAACAGAGTGCAGAACAGATTTAATGGTTTGTGTTTGTTAACTGAATTACAACATATGAAAACACAGATTTGTCCAAGTCTTGGCGAGTAAGATTACTCGCCTAAAAACGTTCTTATGCGTCCAACGTTCCGGGAGAGTTCTTGTTCAACTTATCACCAAAACGATCTCCGGAATAATCGCGAGCGATTACCGGAAAATCTACGGCGATGTCGACAACTAAGCAAACCCGGCCCCAATCCTAAAAAGGGGGGACCGGCCTTAGTCTTGCCGACGATGAAGAGGAACACGGCCCCCAATCCAAAAGGAGGGTGGCCGCCTCAAGGAAATGAAGGGTGATGGTTGTTGTTTGGTAAAGGTGAAGGCTTTGGTGGTGGTTTGGAGTTTGTGGTTGGTTTAATGGAGTTGAAGAAGGAAGAAGATGAAGGTAGGAGGTTGTGGTGGTTGTGGTTGGGGTGGAGATGAAGGAGGAATTGGTGAGGGTGAAGGCTTCTCTTGGTGGAGGCTAAAGCTTTGGTGAAGTGAAGTGAAAAGTGAAGGAGAAATGAGAAGGAAAAGTTTATATAGATTTTGATTTTGTGAAGGAGGTGCCAAAAATGTAAAAGAGAGGGGTTATTTGAAAAGTGGAGAGGTGAGTGTGTTTCTCTTGGCCAATCTTGGCCGGCCATGGGGAGGAGAGAGGGTTTGGGATTTGTTTGTAGTGGAGATATTTGTTGGTGGAAGAGTGTAGAAAATGGTGGAAACTTGGAGAACTTTGTGGCTTGTGGAGGAAGGAAAGGATTTAAAGAAAAAGAAAAAAGGAAAAGAAATTAAAAGGGAAGATATTTTCTTGGACTCAAAAGTGAAACTGTTGAAAAAGACTGATTCCCGGGTTTGAGTCGTGGATGCGGAAAACATTTCGAAAAATACAAAAATCGTCCCGAAATCAAGTATCTCGGAACGACTTGCAAAATTTACCAAAAATCAAGAATAATATTCTAAGACTCATGGTGAAATTCGTTTGAAGAAATAATTTATCGTTTTGAAATTAAAAATCCCGGATACTGGTCGATACCGACTCCGGTGGAATTTTCATAAATTCATAAAATCCTCAGAAAAAGTATTTAGGTAGAAAATATGATTCTAAGAGGAAATGTCTAAAGACTCTTCGAGAAATTCCAATCTGTCTGTAAATTAAAAATCCGGGAATCGATCAGTGGTACTGGTCGACACCGGTTTTGAAGATTTTCAATTTAATTTCGAGAAAATTCCAGAAAATCTTAGAAAATATAAAATATTAGAAAATAATATTTAAAACTAAAATTGGTCAAATACAAGAAGTAAATCGAAAAATACGATCGAAAAACTGAATACGCAACTAAGTACGTATTCCGGGAACGGGGTATTACATTTTATGTTATTCTTCTTCATGGTTTATCTTCTATTAACCTTTTAGTATTCTTCTTATTATTTGTATTGCGATCCAAGTGAGTCAAATAGCATTGGAATAGATTTGCCTTTGCGACTGCCACCGATAGCTCGTGATGATGGGGTTTTAGTCTCAATTTGTATCATTCCATGCTTACTTCATTTTAATGATGTAATGTGGACATGACTCAAATCAACTTTTATGGGCGATGCACTGATCGCCTTCAACTCAAGATAAACCATCGTCATTGACCCAAGGTACGATAATCATCCAAAGAGATAAGTTCACTATTAGGAATACTTAGCAGATGTTAAGCCATGAATTTCCTTTCCTTTTAATTTCTTTTTAAAAACAAAAACACCAACACTATCTTCCTCTTTAATTTCTTCTTCTCTTCTACTCTTCCCAATTTTGTTTTTCTTTTCTACTCTTTTCAAAATAAAGAAGAAATATCCTATAACTTAAATAGAATACTGAAACGTTTACATCGCATCTCTCTTTATGGATGACGACCCGCTTAGCCACTTTGTTACACGATAGTTCTGAGAAAGTTAGAGCACTATTTCTAAACTATATTTCAAAATTCACATTTCTGTGCACTGGTTTACCTCAATTAGTTAGAGAGAGACAGAGAGATTGGAAGTAGAAGAAAAGATTTGGAGTTAGGACATGATGGGCTGCGATTAAGACACGATGGGGGTGTGTGTGTGTGAGAGAGAGAGAGATGAGAGGTAGAAGACAACCCTAAAATGTAAAATATGGGCATTTCGAGAAGTGAACAATTAAAACTGAACAAAAGTTATATTTATGACGGGAAGGGGTCCAAAGTGTGTAAATTTATTGATAGGGTTTCCATATTTCAACAAGCATTAAGGGTGTTCTGTTGACTTTATCTGCTCCTTATTCAATATGATTTAAATTCGGTAATTTTTGCTTTCCTAATTAGATGGTCCACTACATCACTGTTAACTACTTACTATATTTAAAATACTTGTAATTTTTTCGAGCAAAAGAATAAAAAAAATGAATGAGATCCAGTGTAATGCACTGATTAGCCCCAAAAAAAAAAAAAACTAGTGCAAGGCGCAAGCAAAGTTGAACTTCCATCGAACTATAATTAGGAGAGAAAATGGATGAAATATAGATCATATTGCGTTTATTATATCTGTACTTGCTGGTCAATCACAAAATATGAATACAAATAAGAGTATAGTTTTAGTACAGAAAACTTATACTCGTATTTTCCAAAATCAGATACAGATTTGAATCAGATATATGAAAAATAGATATAGTCAGAGTTTGCTAAATGAATATTATTGTATCACCATTCATCTTAACTAAGGATTCGCAACAAATTACTTTCAATTTTTCTTATTCTAACACTATGATAAGGTTACCTAACACAACAAGTTATAAGCAAAGCTTTGTGTTTTACATCCATATGAACAACAAAAAAATAGTGGATCTAATACCAGATGTTGATATCCAAATTCCCAAAAGGCCTCAGGTGTACCTAACAATGTGATGGTCTTTAAGCAGAAGAGAGAAGATTAGATATACCTAAATACGTAGTAAGTTTTTCTTAGAGATTGCACAAAATTGCATGATCCTCCTGTCTACAATATAGAGAGGATGCATATATTCATAGGCTAGAGATCTCCTAGACTTCCTCTCCAATTGGGGGATACGGCATTTATTGAAATCAGTCAGAAATAACATTTATCATATCTGTATCTGTAGCTGTTTTTTAACCACGAATGTGAATACAAATGAAAATATAGCTTAGTAAAAAAAAAAAAAATCACATGTGTGTCTGCAATAATCAATAATACATGGCATTATTTCAAAGCAAAAGAGTTGTTCTAATACGTTGAGAATTAATGAGTACATTCCTTGATTAAAATCTTCAAAGATCACTTAAAAAAGAAAAACACCAAGAAAAGAGAACAAAACACGAAAAACAGTACGTAGGGGAGAACACAATCTCATGCATGGTCACAGGAACGAGGTAGCTAGTCACTTAATCCTTGAAGGCCTTGGCGACGACCTTGGCGAGCTCAGGGTTGGCCTTGCCGAAAGCGACGAACTCGGCATAGTCGATGAAGCCGTCTCCGTCGGTGTCGATCTCTCCCATCCTCTTCTGGATCTCCTCCGTGGAGGTGGAGCCGATGGTGCGGAGGGCGTCGGCCAGCTCGGCGGGGGAGATCTTGCCGTCGCCGTTGGCGTCGAAGCGCTTGAAGATCCTTTGCATCTCCTCTTCGGCCATTGATACTGTCTTCTTGTTGATTGATTGACTGACAAGGGCTTGAAGCTAGCTAGCTTTGAGAGAATGAGAAGGGGTACGTTGGTGTTATAGTGTGTAAAGCTAGCTAGCAATCGGACGGAGAATGAGGGAGAGTTTCTGGGATCTACCGTTGGACTCGGTAGTGCTCATCTGAGGGCCACTTATTTTTCAATTTCTTTTTTTATTTTTAAGTTTACTTACAATATCTAACATTGAAACGATTCAAAAAGAAATTTGAAGCTAGCAAGAAAATATAAAAACTTCTGTACATTCATAAAAATACAGAGGCACGTAGGGAACGTACGATTCACTTCTTAAAACAAAATTGTCAATCATTTTAGTTACAAATTATTTTGAGTGGAAAAGAAAAAGTGCAACAATTCTCAGAAAAGTAACGATGGCTTTTACTTTTTAAAATAAATCCCAACCATTTAAATATGAGTATAGTATTATGATTTTGAGAAGTAAGATAATACATGGCTAAATTAGCAGTGGAGAGGATTGATCACATATTCATCTTTTCCCTATCATTTGCATGGAAAGCTTAACTATGGGGGAAATCTTGCATTGGGTGTGCATAGCAAGTGTACTTTTCTAGCTATATAACAATGATTAGATACACTCATATGATAGTATCACAAGATTTTTTTTGGACGGGAATCACCAAACGGAAATACAAAGCTCATCTGCAATATGAGAAGGTGGAGATTCATACATCCAATAAGGTAGAGACGAAGATTCAGACAACGACGACCCACTTTGTGTCCTGCCATGTTGTGCCTTCGATCAAATCTCAAGCTCAAATGTGCGTGGCATTGAAGTAGATGCCGACATTCATTGACAATGTTGGCTGCTCGCCACGAAGGGGGAGTTTTTGCATTGTTGATGCGCTCTACGAGGCATTGCATTTAGGCCCAATGGGGTTGCAATAGATCAGAAAGCCCAGCGGTAATACGGGTTTGAGACATTACATTTGGGCCAGAAGGCCCCATACCCCGAAATTTGTGAAACTAAATTCGAGTTTGTAATTGTGCGGGAGAAGTCCATTTGACCCCTAGGTCTACCTAGAAGGAGAAGGGACTGGAAAACTATGTGCACGCGCACAGATGATGCAATGCTGCGAGTCAACGTTAGGGTTTTCATCTGGCGATTCCATCACTGATTTAGGATTTCGGCTTAAATGTCGAGCATGAACCCAAGGCAACGGGACATCAACCTCATCATTGGCCTCACAAATAGGGAGATCCACGACGGTCATCTCAATTTTCACACCGTTAGGTTTGGGAGGAGGTGACGCGAGCGAAAGAGCTTTTGTTGCATGGGAAAGAGGACGACATGAAAGTGTACAGTGGCCAACTCAACCACACTGCCGATAAAATAAGTGGATGTTCTCGTATTCAAAAGTTTGCCATAAATTGGGATCTTCTCATCTTTGATATCTACATCGGTGCCAGGGACCAAAGAATGAGAATAATAAACCTTCATGGCAACCCGCGCGAGCTGACCTTTTGAAAGTAACTCGGTTACTTCATCAAGTTTGATCAAGCGTCTAGCTCGTTGAACAATTAACTCCAACCACTCTCGAGCCCACAACGTCAGAAGGCAGATCAAGCAAGTAGAGCCAAACAACAACAAATGGCAAAGGAATTCGAGAAAGGTCTAAACGAAGGGGTCCATGATCTGATGGCTAAGACGACATCGTCGACCTATGACCCCTCATGCAGAACCTTGTCGCGATCATCCGGCAACATGAAAAGGAGCAAATAGAAGCCATGCTTCATGGGAAAAATTTCCCATGCCCCTTGCGACGGCCAGAGGACGGCAAGGCCTTGATGGACTCTCTCCTCAGGAATCGGTCGACCGAGGACCTTTGCAGAAAAGAACAAGATCAAGACTTACTGCCTTCGTCAACCACGACCTTGAGGATGGTGACCTTTGCAGAAAAAGCTCGCCGGAGACGCTGAATATCTTCATGGGAGAGGGGAGACGGGGTTTGAGGTTTGTAGGAAAGAAGAGTGAAGCCAGAGGGAGGAAGTACGGTAGCCACCGGTGGTGGCTCAGGGAGAGAGGGATTGGGAGTGATCTCAACCAGAACCCTAGGACCCAATTTTGGGTGGGAGAGCGAAACATGAGCCATGATCAGACCCATTCCTATTACTATTATTGTTGAATTCACAAACCTGAAGGGCCTTGAACCCAGGTAGTGACTGGGCCTTCTGTATAGGCTTGATTTCTATCTGACCTTTTTTGGGCTTAGATTAGGCTTTTAAGTTTTCTTGGGCCCAATTGCTTTTGGACCTTTCCTAGACGCTACTATGTGAAGAAAAATTTCAAAATATGTATTTATATGCTTTAAATATTGTAATTACAGGCTCAAGGAAATGTTTTAGTGGAAGTACTCTGGATTTCCTTTAATCTTACATTTTTCTGCACATTATCATTTAAAATTTGTTTGTGGCGTGGTAGATGATCAGAAACTAACTACAAGAATTCTCGGTCTCGCAATGCATAAATTCAAATGTGTGATACTAGTGAAAATATTTTATCATTTATACTTTGCTCATTCTATGCGACCTATGTTTTTCTCATTTCTCTCTATGCAAAGAACTAGCTTAGACTATTATCATAGATCTCATCGAAAGTAGTTTTTTCTTGTGATTATTGGGCATTAAGTAGATTTTCGGTGAATAATTGACTTGGAAAGATCAAATTGGTCAAAAATTTTGCTAAGCTACTTTAGTCTGAATACATGAATGTGAAAATATTTTGTCAAGTAGAATGTTTCAGCTAAATTGTTATATAGAGGTAATATTTGTTGAATCCTAGAGGGGGGTTGAATAGGGTCAAGGGTAATTAAAAATAAAATATATTGAATATATAAAAAACTGTAAAAATAGACAGATTGGTAGGATTACCCAGTCTGATGGTAGGATGATACAGTTTGCTAGTAGAAGCAACAGAGAAAAGAATAGAGCAATGTAACAGTGTGTGTGTGTGTGTGTGTGTGTGTATATGCACAACAGATAAACAACAATAAAAATAGCAGAGAAAACTCAAACAATTTTAGAGTGGTTCGAAAAACTCTCCTACATCCACCACCTAGAGGTCTCCATTCTAAGATTTGTAAATCCACTAAAAAGCTTTCCTCGAAGTAAGGATTACAACCACCAAGACTCTTTCTTGAAGTTGAATTTACAATCCACCAAGATACTACCCAATTTAGATTTACACACCACTAAAATACTCCCCGATCTTGAATTTACACGACACCTCTGTCTTGAGGCGCACTTCAATGAGTATCATAATAGATTTTGTTCTCTAATACAATAATGAGAACTAATATAAGCACAATGATATAATCGAAATATATGATACAATAGGAGACTCTTTGTAATCATATAGTTCTAAGTATTATTAACAATAACTTGACACAATAAGTCTAAAGCAGAAGATGAGACTAAGATTCTCCAATAAATAAAAAATATATGAAGTGATAAATTTTATATTGCATGCTTGAGACTTTCTCTGAAAATTAGAACTTAAATGAAGATGATTGGCTCAACCACTTTTGTTTGATGAGATCTGAAATTTAAGGCTTGAAGGTAGAAGAGCTCAGTTTTTTATTTTATGAAATTTTTTGGTTGTGTTCTTATTGTAATGAATGAAAAAGTTTATATATAAAAAAGGCAACATCAGAGATGAATCTAACCGTTGGAGATAGAGAGGCGAAGAGCTTCTGCCCATTAGAGCATTAAAGCTATAAAGGAGATATCAAAACTGAGCACAATCTGGGCAATTAATGTCTCTACTGCAGTATAACAGGAAGGGGAAATGGAGACTTTAGAGAGAGAGAAAGAGATGAAGTCTTCTCCCAAAATATATACCCAACGGGTCTCTGATCACAGCTGTAAAAAATGGACAGGTATGGGTTGTCAAAAGACTATTATTTATAGAGTAAACAGATAATAAGGACAGTTTGCCACAAACAGAAATGACTCTCAAATGCACTGCAGAATAGTACAACCCACTTGGTGAAGAGAAGTAAATATAAATAATGGGTAACATACCAAATAAAGTACAACTCATGTGGTACTAGAAGCTAGTGACCACAAATCAATAGACACAAAGCCTGGAGTAGAACCAAAAACAAAACAGAATAGGGACAGAAATTTCTCAATTTACCTGTTCTGGACAGAGCTGATAGAATGAGGCAAAGTGGTAGGATGAGGTGGTAGAATGAAGATTCTATTTAGACACTGAAATGAAAAAAATCCTACTTGTGCCAATATATATTAATGATAAAATCACTATATAATTACTTACATAGTTTCTATTTTATTGAAATTTGTAGCTCAATCTATCTTTGACTCCTTCTTTCTCTTTCATAACTTGATGTGACTTGTAATAACTTGATCTTATGGAGCTTGATGTAATTTGCTCCTAGTAGCTCTTTGTTAGTTTGAATATTAAAATTTGTGAAGCTTTACATAATTTCTTCCATCCTCGATATGTATGTGACATCTGTAGCTCAAATTCATCCATCCTCTAACTATAGTTTTATCTTAAAATAAGACAATACTACTAATCCAACTTATTAGTAGCTAAATTTATAGGTTAATTACATCATCATAATCATAAGAGTTACAGTCTCCGCCCTTTTGATGATGGAAGTTTATAATTTGATTGGAAAGACAATAACATTATAAATAGGATAAAGTTTATTACTTCCTTTGAAGCTCCCCCTATTTACCAGCTAATTGACAAGAGTGGTTAGAGAGCAAAACTCCCTTGTTAAATTCAATTCATGGCACCATATATTTCATGGCTTGTGAATATAGTCAATCTCACAAATATAACATGAATTTTTGTAGATGGGTAATCCTTCATGATTCCCACACAGTATCTGAACTTATCAGTATGAGATAGTATCTGTAATTATCAGTTGTTCTTGTTGGCCCAAGGTTACAATCACCCTTGTTTAGTGTATTTTGATGATTACAAAACATATTAGTTATTTGTACTAATAACAATTGTTGTTTAAGTGTGTTTCAGGTTTATCATCACACTAGGAGTACTCTCACTCAAATACAAAGTTTTTGGACTCAAGATATTTCAATTTGGGCTCAAGTTGCAATATTGAAGATCATATGAAGAAGCCAATTGAAGACCTTGAAGTCTTTTAGAGTTTGTAAGTTTAGAATGTTAAAGTTTGATTGTAGGAAATTTGGCTCTAGGATTTGCACACACACTTGTTTCATGTATTTTCTATGTTTTGAAAAACTTGTTTAAAAACATGTACCAAAGCTTTAGTTTATGCCTTAGTTTATATATACATGTACCAAAGCTTTATATCTTGAAAAACTTGTTTAAAACATGTATATAAACTATTTTCTGCATAATACTTAGCTATAGGTATTTTCAAAATGTTTTTACAAAAAAAAAAAATTCCATCTTCAAAAACAGTCCAGAAATTCAGTTTCAGGCAACATCGGTCGACCGGCCCGGTCGACCGGCGTTGTGTCCGGACATGCACTGTTTGTGCATGTCTGTCGGTCGACCGGACCGGTCGACCGACAGAGAGCCTTCTGCTCTCTGGAAATTTCGGTCGACTGGACCGGTCGACCGGAAGAAGGAAACTGTGTTTCCTCCTTTTTGGTCGGTCGACCGGACGGTCGACCGGGAGCCAACGGCTATATCCAGCTAGGCTGGCGGTCGACCGGACCGTCGACCGGCAAGCCTGCAACACAGCAACGGCTCTTTCCTCTTTGGGATTTTCTGAAAACTGTTTCTTTTTCTGTTTTAGCAGATTTTTGGAGAGTGGTTGGGGAGCTTTTGCAGGTTGAATTAGGTGAAAAAAATTGTTTTTAATCTATTTTCTAACCCTATAAATAAGAGGAGAAGTCTCTCTTCCTCATTACTTAGAAAAATCCTCAAGTTTTGTTGTTTTCAAAAGAGAAAGAAAATTATTTTAAGCCTTCAATTCCTACTCTTTCAAGTTTGTTTTTCAGTTGTGTTTGATTCTCTATATCACTCTACAACTGAAGTTTTCTCACCACACTTCATAGAGCCAAAAATTCTATATTCATTCTATAGTGAAGTTGTAATTGAAGTGAGAGTGTTTGTAAAAGAAATTGAGAAAAGTGTAGTGATCAAGTTGTGATCACTTTGTTCTTGTAATTCCTTCGTGTGGAGCAACCTCTTCGGTAGAGGTCCTTTGTACTCGGTGGAGCTCGGTGCTCGGTCTTCGGTAGACCCAATTGTAAAGGCATCCTCGGTGGATAGTGGAAACCCTTCACGGAGGTGAAGGCGGGGACTAGAGCAAGTGTGCTCGAACCTCGAAACAAATCATCTTGTTTGCGATTGCCTTTGCGTTCTTCTTGCTTTTAATTTCTATTGCTTTATATTGCCTTGAATTAATTGCTTGAGAACTAACCCTCTACTTGTGGAATCTTGTGTTGTTTATCTTACTTGCTATACTTGTTGTTTTACATTGTGAGCATTTCATCTTCATCATCATACTTGGCATTGATCGATCACACCTCAATACAACACGGTTGCATTACGCACCTCTAACCCATTTAAGGGGAATTGGGAGGAAGGAGTTCAGAACCTCGCAAGGGGTATTCGGCTCTTAGTCGTGTTTTGAGAGATCGTTGCATCACTCATTTAATTAAAGTTTAAAAAGATCACTAGATTAGCATTCACACCTATTCACCCCCCCTCTAGGTGTTTTTTAATTGGTATCAGAGCTTGGACTCTAGGATTTGGTTTAACAACCTTAAAGAAGATCCTAATTTGCTAATCATTTCATTCATATTCATATAGTAAAAATGGCCGATGGAATTAAGACCCCTCCTAAGTTTGATGGACTTAACTTTCCCATATGGAAGGTTAAGATGACCGTGTTTTTGCAATCTCTAGGTAGCCGAGTTGCAAAGGCCGTGACTAAGTCCTTTAGTGTACCCCCCGGTGACGAATCCACTTGGTCCGAAATAGAGACTAAGGAATTCGATGCCAATGCCAAAGCTCACTATGCACTTCTACAAGCCCTAAATGATGATGACATAGCTAGGGTTATACATTGCAAATCCGCATTTGAGATTTGGTCACACTTGATAGTTACTCATGAGGGGACCTCATAAGTTAAGAAGGCTAAGATTGACCTTCTTCGGTCTCAATATGAAACATTTAGCATGCAAGACAATGAAACCATAGATGATATGGTTACAAGGTTTACCAAGATTACTAATGGACTCTCTTCTTTAGGTGAAGATATCAACAATGATCAAAGAGTAAGGAAGATCATCCGGGCTCTTCCTCCTTCATGGGAAGTTAAAGCAACAACCTTGAAGGAACTCAACGACAATGAAGAGATGGAGCTTATAGGTCTCATTGGGAACCTCAAAACCCATGAGATGGAAAGGAAAGCAAGAGAGGACATGGCTCCTACCAAGAAGAAGACTATTGCCTTCAAGTGTCAATCATCACACTCCGACGAAGATGATGAAGAAGAAGATGACGAAGAGCTCTCACTTCTAGTCAAAAATGTTCGGAGGATGTACAACAAGGCAAAGTTTCAAGGTAGAAGGAGATGGCAAGGAGGCAAAGAAGAAAGGAAGATTGTGTGCTTCAATTGCCAAAAACCGGGACACATAGTTGCGGAGTGTCCGGACAAAGCAAAGCCCTCCACATCAAAGAAGCCATACAAGAAGAAGGCTATGAAGGCAACTTGGGATTCGGAGACCGAATCCGAAGAGGAGATAGACACCGCCAACATGTGCTTCATGGCTAATGAAGGCACAAGCAAGGTAACCTCTTCCCCTTTCATAATGATGAACTTTCTATGGATGAGTTAGAAGAAGCTTTTGTTGAGTTGTCACAAAACTATGATTTCTTAAAGAAAAAGTATTTAAAAATGAAAAAGGAAAATGAATCTTTAAGTCATCAAGTTTTTACTCTTACAAAAGAAAAGGATAATTTAGTTTCCACCTTGACCACTACTAAAAATGATTTTGAAAAATTAAGACTTCTTGCAAGGGTAAGGCCCCACTAATTGACTCTAATGAAGTTTCCATGCTTAGGGAAAGATTAGACTCATTAAGTGTTGTTTTGAAAAATTGTGAATTTGATAAGAAAAGGATTGAGGCTATGTTTCCTAAGAAGCAAGCCCCAAAGAAAAATGCTCATGCTCATGCTACACAACCTAAACAACATGGCAAACCCCAAAAGCATGCTCACACTACTACACATACACATCATGCATTCATGTATAGAAAAGTGTACTCATGTTCACATTGTGGGCGGAAGGGACACTTAGCAAATTTTTGTTATGATAGACTAAGTGCATCACATCATAATGTTTGGGTTCGTAACACTAACTTTCAAGGACCCAAGAAAGTTTGGGTACCAAAGTCAACAATTGTTTTAAATGATGTAGATACTTTCCAAAGCCCAACGACGTAGAGGTTTGTGGTATCTTGATAGCGGTTGCTCAAGGCACATGACTTGGGACATCAACAACTTTGCAACCCTATCAAGATATCATGAAGGTGGCACCGTCACCTTCGGAGATGACGCCAAGGGTAAAATCATCGGTATTGGTAATGTAAAACTTGGCACTTCTCTTTTAATTGAAAATGTGGTTTTAGTTGATGGCCTCAAGCATAATCTCTTGAGTGTTAGTCAACTTTGTGATAAAGGTTTTGATGTAGTCTTTGATAATGTTTCTTGTAAAGTAATTGATAGAACTTCCAATGTTTGTGTATTTTCCGGTTTTCGTGAAAGCAATGTTTATATGATTGATATGTTAAATATGTCTTGTAATATTACTTGTTTAAAAGCCCTCGATGATGACTCTTGGTTGTGGCATAGGAGATTAGGGCATATTTCTTTTGATCATATTTCTAGATTAAATTCAAAGGAAATGGTGAAAGGTATTCCTTCATTGAATTTTGAAAAGGACCGAGTTTGTGACTCATGTCAATTTGGGAACAAACTAAGTCTTCTTTCAAGTCAATTAAGGATATCATGACATCACGTCCTTTGGAATTAATCCATATGGATCTATTTGGCCCAACACAAACCAAAAGTCTAAGTGGGAATAGATTTGCTTATGTTTTGGTTGATGATTTTTCAAGATTTACATGGGTTTTCTTTCTTGAACATAAAAACCAAGCATTTTCGTATTTCCAAACTTTTAAGAAAAGAGTAGAAAAAGAAAAAGATTCTTTGATTTTGAGAATAAGAAGTGATAGAGGAGGTGAATTCATTAACCAACCCTTTGCCACTTTTTGTGATGAACATGGAATAAAGCATGAACTTTCTTGTCCTAGAACTCCACAACAAAATGGAGTAGTTGAACGGAAAATAGAACATTACAAGAGATGGCTAGGACAATGCTAAGTGAATACGGTCTACCACATTATTTGTGGGCCGAGGCCGTTAATACATCATGCTACATATCAAATCGTGTTTTCTTGTGTAAAAATACTACTAAGACTTCTTTTGAAATGTATTTTTCTAGAAAACCTAATGTTTCCTATTTTAAGTTTTTGGTTGCAAATGCTTTGTTTTAACACAAAAGATAATTTAGGAAAGTTTGATGCTAGATCTTATGAGGCTATTTTTGTAGGTTACTCAAACACTAGTAAGGCTTATAGAGTTTTCATTAGATCATCTTTGACTATTGAAGAGTCTATTCATGTTAAGTTTGAGGAATCTAACAAGTTTGTTAAGAATGTTGTAGAAATAGATGCCTTGCATGAAGGCTTGGAGAAAGTCACCTTGGAGGATGCTTCTACCATGGGAGACAAGCCAAAGGATGATGATGGAAGTGAAGCCAAAGTGGAAGAGGCCCAAGGAAATGAACATCAAACAAATGAGGTGGAGCCTACTCAACCACTACCTAAGGATTGGAGATTCAACCCTCATCATCCCAAGGACCTCGTCATAGGTGAAGTATCAAAAGGGGTAACTACTCGTTCTAAAATTCAAGATTTTTGTGGCCACTTTGCATTTATTTCACACATTGAACCCAAAAATGTCCTCGAGGCCGAGGCCGATTCATATTGGTTGCTAGCTATGCAAGAAGAGCTCAATCAATTTGAGCGCAACCAAGTATGGCACCTTGTTCCTAGGCCCCACGATAGACCAACAATTGGTACTAAGTGGATCTTTAAGAACAAGTTGGATGAATCGGGTAATGTAGTTAGAAACAAGGCTAGGTTAGTTGCCCAAGGTTACACTCAAATCGAAGGGATCGATTTTGAAGAAACCTTTGCACCCGTAGCACGGCTTGAAGCCATACGGATGACACTAGCATTTGCCTCATATAAAGATTTCAAATTGTTTCAAATGGATGTTAAAAGTGCTTTTCTAAATGGTTTTATTGAAGAGGAAGTGTATGTTGAACAACCCCCCGGGTTTGTTGATCCTACACATCCGGATTTTGTTTTTAAATTAGACAAAGCTCTTTATGGTTTAAAACAAGCCCCTAGGGCTTGGTATGAAAGATTGTCTTCATTTTTGATTTCAAATGGTTTTAAGAAAGGTAAAATTGACACAACATTGTTTACAAAACATGTAGAAAAGATATTCTTATTGTGCAAATTTTTGTAGATGATATTATTTTTGGTTCTACTAATGAATCTCTTTGCAAAGCTTTTGAGTCATGCATGAAGGATGAATTTGAAATGTCTATGATGGGGGAACTCAACTATTTCCTTGGACTCCAAATCAAGCAAAGGAAGGATGGGATCTTCATCAATCAAGCCAAGTACACAAAGGAACTAATCAAAAGATTCGGGCTTGAAGGATCAAAAGTAAGCAAAACTCCAATGGCAACAACTACCAAGCTTGACAAGGATGAACAAGGTAAAAGTGTAGACATTAAACTTTATAGAAGCATGATTGGTAGTTTGCTTTATTTGACGGCTAGTAGGCCGGATATCATGTTTTCCGTTTGTTTATGTGCACGTTTTCAATCATGTCCTAAGGAATCACACTTAATAGCGGTAAAACGCATAATTAGGTATCTTAAGGGCACAATTGAATTGGGTTTGTGGTATCCTAAAACCGGATTATTTGAAATGAAGAGTTTTTCGGATGCCGACTATGCGGGTTGTAGGGTAGATAGGAAGAGCACAAGTGGAACATGTCAATTCTTAGGTAATTGTCTTGTATCTTGGTCTTCCAAAAAGCAAATTTCGGTAGCCCTATCAACCGCCGAGGCGGAGTATGTTGCGGCCGGAGCTTGTTGTGCACAAGTTCTTTGGATGAAACATACTCTCCTTGACTATGATTTACATTTTGATCATGTTAAGATTTTTGTGATAATACTAGTACAATTCACATGACCAAAAATGCTAATCAACATAGTAAAACCAAGCACATTGATATTAGGTATCATTTTCTTAGAGATCACTTTGAAAAAGGTGATATTGATATTGACTATGTTTCTACCGATTTTCAACTTGCCGATATTTTCACTAAACCTTTAGATTATGCAAGATTTTCCTTTATTTGTGGTGATTTGAATGTATGTATGATTGATTCTTAAAATACTTTTGTTTTGACATGTTTGTGTTTTGATATGTTTTAACCCTTTTTGATGTATGACAAAAAGGGGGAGAAAAATATATAAGTTTGGATATATAAGTTTGGAGAAAAGAATATAAGTTGATTAGTTGATTAAAATTGTAAGGGAGAAAAATATACTAGTTTGAATTTAGATTCTTGACAAAATTTATGGTGATGATTATGGTGATGACTTTTTCCAATGCTTTATGTATGATTTCATAGTTTTTCATATTCATGATAGATACATAGCATTGTTTGAGGGGGAGCTTTCCAAGCTTCTTCCTCTCTTTATTTGTTTAATAACTATATGTTTTTGTCATCATCAAAAAGGGGAGATTGTTGGCCCAAGGTTACAATCACCCTTGTTTAGTGTATTTTGATGATTACAAAACATATTAGTTATTTGTACTAATAACAATTGTTGTTTAAGTGTGTTTCAGGTTTATTATCATACTAGAAGTACTCTCACTCAAATACAAAGTTTTTGGACTCAAGACATTTCAATTGGGCTCAAGTTGCAATATTGAAGATTATATGAAGAAGCCAATTGAAGACCTTGAAGTCTTTTAGAGTTTGTAAGTTTTTAGAATGTTAAAGTTTGATTGTAGGAAATTTGGCTCTAGGATTTGCACACACACTTGTTTCATGTATTTCCTATGTTTTGAAAAACTTGTTTAAAAACATGTACCAAAGCTTTAGTTTATGCCTTAGTTTATATATACATGTACCAAAGCTTTATATCTTGAAAAACTTGTTTAAAACATGTATATAAACTATTTTCTGCATAATACTTAGCTATAGGTATTTTCAAAATGTTTTTTACAAAAAAAAAAAATTCCATCTTCAAAAACAGTCCAGAAATTCAGTTTCAGGCAACATCGGTCGACCGGCCCAGTCGACCGGCGTTGTGTCCGGACATGCACTGTTTGTGCATGTCTGTCGGTCGACCGACCGGTCGACCGACAGAGAGCCTTCTGCTCTCTGGAAATTTCGGTCGACCGGACCGGTCGACCGGAAGAAGGAAACTGTGTTTCCTCCTTTTTGGTCGGTCGACCGGACCGGTCGACCGGGAGCCAACGGCTATATCCAGCTAGGCTGGCGGTCGACCGGACCGGTCGACCGGCAAGCCTGCAACACAGCAACGGCTCTTTCCTCTTTGGGATTTTCTGAAAAACTGTTTCTTTTTCTGTTTTAGCAGATTTTGGAGAGTGGTTGGGGAGCTTTTGCAGGTTGAATTAGGTGAAAAGAAATTGTTTTTAATCTATTTTCTAACCCTATAAATAAGAGGAGAAGTCTCTCTTCCTCATTACTTAGAAAAATCCTCAAGTTTTGTTGTTTTCAAAAGAGAAAAGAAAAATTGTTTTAAGCCTTCAATTCCTACTCTTTCAAGTTTGTTTTTCAGTTGTGTTTGATTCTCTATATCACTCTACAACTGAAGTTTTCTCACCACACTTCATAGAGCCAAAATTCTATATTCATTCTATAGTGAAGTTGTAATTGAAGTGAGAGTGTTTGTAAAAGAAATTGAGAAAAGTGTAGTGATCAAGTTGTGATCACTTTGTTCTTGTAATTCCTTCTTGTGGAGCAACCTCTTCGGTAGAGGTCCTTTGTACTCGGTGGAGCTCGGTGCTCGGTCTTTCGGTAGACCTAATTGTAAATGCATCCTCGTGGATAGTGGAAACCCTTCACGGAGGTGAAGGCGGGGACTAGAGCAAGTGTGCTCGAACCTCGAAACAATCATCTTGTTTGCGATTGCCTTTGCGTTCTTCTTGCTTTTAATTTCTATTGCTTTATATTGCCTTGAATTAATTGCTTGAGAACTAACCCTCTACTTGTGGAATCTTGTGTTGTTTCTTACTTGCTATACTTGTTGTTTTACATTGTGAGCATTTCATCTTCATCATCATACTTGGCATTGATCGATCACACCTCAATACAACACGGTTGCATTACGCACCTCTAACCCATTTAAGGGGAATTGGGAGGAGGAGTTCAGAACCTCGCAAGGGGTATTCGGCTCTTAGTCGTGTTTTGAGAGATCGTTGCATCACTCATTAATTAAAGTTTAAAAAGATCACTAGATTAGCATTCACACCTATTCACCCCCCCTCTAGGTGTTTTTCAAAACTCTTCACAACCATCAATAAAGAATTGATCGAACTATCGAGTAGGCAAGCGAGTAAGCAAGCAAACGACCATCCAAGTGAAGCTAAATAAGCTGGGGACAAGATCATCGAACAGTGTTTAATCACCAAAGCGTCTGGTGGAATCAGAAATGACTCGACTTAAGATGCGAGTCTAAAATCTGGCAGAGTTTCGCCTAGGCATGTATTGTAGTAAAACGCGGAGCGCTAAGCTACCTTTCCAGGTATAGCTTGAAAGTTCAGAGGACTTTAATAAACATCAGAGAGGTTAAGCCCAGAGGTTGAGTATGTATATGCAGGAGATGTTAGTACCACATATCACATATGCATATATGAGTTGCAGATAAGAGAACCGACAAGCGAGTAAGCAAGCAAGCGATCATCCACGTGAAGCTAAGCAAGCTGGAGCAAAGCTAATGTTTGTTGGCCCAGAGGCCCACCACTCTAGTTTTGATGATGATTAACTCATGTAGTTATAGTTTACTAATGATCTTGTGTTTAAGTAGTTTCAGATAATTGATCAAGATCTTAGCAGGTAATTAGCTTCAACAAAGACGTTTTGGAGCTTTCATATGGAGATTCAAGAGCTCGCGCGTCAAGATCACATCTAGCACTCGGTTGGAGTCAAGCTCATTGGATCGCGTTTGGATCGAGTCGCTTGGAGACAAGAAGACTTCGGTTTGTGTTTGATTTAATATGTTTAGATCTTGTGTAAAGATTAGATAGTGTTGATATGCTCAATATCACACATACACACATGTTTATACATATGTTTGTTTTTGGATTAATCGGTTTTCGATTTAACCGGTTTTTGATTTTTATAAATATGATTTTCATGAATAGATAGAATCAAAATGAGTTTACATGGTTTAATGTTTATTAGATTTGATTTATATACATCTATATTTCATCTAGTTAGAAAAACTTACTTTGATAGTCTATTTCATGAGTTTGGAGTTTTGTATTTAAACAAAACTTATTTTTGGATTTCATGTCAAAAACATAGATATGTATCTTACACGTATATTGGATTCTATCCATATACAATATGCTTCATAGTTGTCTCAATATCTTGTCTTGGAAAAATTGAATTTCCATTTCAAAGTTTAGTTTTTGAAAAATATCGATTTTGGCTTAAAGCCTATTTTCTATATCACAAAAATGGTTCAAATAGTTTGTAATATGTGTTGAATTTTAGTTACATATTTGTATTTCAAAGATCTAATAGGAACTTATTTTTGTAGAATTTATGAGAATTTACTGAAGGTATAAAGACAATTTTTATCCTTAAAATATTTGACCAGGCTGTCTGCCGGTCAACCGAGTCAGAAGTCGGTCGACCGGTCCGGTCGACCGATGTGCACAAATGTGCACATGCCATTTGGCTGGAAGGCCGGTCAACTGACCCGGTCGACCGCCAGAGAGCTCTGCTCTTTAGATCTGGCCCCAATCGATCGGGCGATCAACCAGCAGAGAGTTCTGCTCTCTGTATCCGGGCCTTAGTCGACCAGGCGGTCGACCGATGGCACAACGGTCAGAAATCCGACTGTTGGCCAGTCGACCGGGCAGTCGACTGACAGCAGAATTTTTCTACTGTTTGGCCCAATGGCTAGTTTTTGGAATGAGTTATAAATACCCACCCCTTTGGGCTGTTTTCATAAGAATTCTAAGAGCAAAATTTCTTATCTTTATAAGTATTTTAGGAGGAAGTTTCAAAGAGTTTTTGGGTTTAAAGATCTATCTTTATTTGTTTTAAAGGTTTGAAAAAATTAAAGAAAAGAAAAGTCTTTGAGAATAGTTTTTTGATTTTCATTTCTATTTTATTCTAGTTGTTTTCCCAAGTATTTCTCTGTGATAAGTTTTCCAAACACTTTATTTTCTCATACTTGAGCTATCTATCTATCCTATCTATTAGGATCTTGTGTTTGGTGAGAAATCAGTTTGTGGTCTTTGAGATCACCAGAGTTGTAACCTTCCTTGTATTTGTTGTTATCCCTCTTGTGTAGAGGTTGTGGTTGGTTGTATTGTTATCCCTCTAAGTGTAGAGGTGATTGAGGTTGGAGTTTTGGCTTTGTGCCTATCCCTCTAGTGAGAGGTGATTGTTGTTTGACTTAGTGCCTATCACTCTATTGAGAGGTTGATCTTGTGTGGCTTAATGCCTTGCCTCTTGTGTAGAGGTTATGGTTGTTTGAGAGAGGAGTTGAGTACTCTAAGTTTGTATTACCCAAATTCTCAGTGGAGCTTCCCTATGTCGGAAGTCCTGTGTGGACGCATTAGTGAAATCCTTTTGTGTGAAGGCGGGTGTAACACCCCAATTTTTATTAATCCCGAATTTATATTCAAATCCTAGATCTAAGAGATTATACGAGATTAAGTACGGTGATTATTGGATAAATCTTTTGTAGAAATGATTTTTCTTTTTTTTATATTTTGTGAGAAAATTTTGAGGTAAAAAAAATTTGATAAGTATATATTTTTGTGTATGAAATTGTTGGTACACCTATATGTAGATACATGCCTATAATGAATGTATACAATACATCAACTTGTAATTATATTTTTTCTCCATGTATACTACCCCACTAAAGACACAAATAAAATCCTAAATGGTAAGGTGGCATGAATTTAGGCAACTTAGGGATGAGAGAGAGGCCAAGTGGCACATATGGCAAGTATAATAAATTTAGATAATTGTTTATAATAGGAAAGTGAGAGAAATAAACTTATTTTCTCCCCCAAAATCTCTCTCTCTTTCTCTCTCTCCCTCACGCAAGTTTTCCCCCAAACCTCTCTCTCTCTCTCGCGCGGGTGGCCAAGGCCAGGCGGGCCGCGGCCAGGGCGCGCGGCCAGGCGCGCGGCCAGGGCGCGGCCAGCCGCGGCCACGCGCGACCGGAGGCGCGGCAGCGGCGGCCGGTTAGGGCGGCCGGGTCGGAAGTCGGTGAGTGGGTTTCTCCTTGTTCATTCCTCAATTTTTCCCTTTTTGAAAAAGCCCTAGATCTGAATCTATTGTTTGAATAAAATTTTTCTCCCTTGAGTATTCATGCAATTGTTCCTTGTTATTTCATGACTCCTAATGCATGTAGTGATCTAAAATTGATGTTGGATTTGTGGAGTTGATCCAATTGTAGGTAATTGATGGGTAGGGAGGTTACATGATAGTGTATGTCATGTGGTGATGGGGTTCGTAAATTTTCGGATTTGGGTGTAAATCTCAACCCTTGAACTCTTAATCCCACATTTCAAGTTGATGGTGTTGAGACTTTCATTGAAAGCTTGAGAGCTAATGTTTGAGAAATTTTGTTCTTCCTAATTGGAATAAAATGCTTCACACAAATTTTTGGTCCAATGCGCGATGAACTTACTAGGTGTTGAAATCCTTGTAGAGAACTTCCTTTTTTTTATTATGTGAACCTCTTGTAATGTCATGCAACCTAGCATTTTGACGAAACTATAAATCATATATGAAAGCATTATGTTCAAAGAAGGGTCATGGTTTGAGTTAGTTTAAATTTTATCAAGACGTATACTCTCTTGTAATTTGTATAGGAGTCTATTTCGGAAATCGATCGGAGGTTGGTATGGGTATCATTAAGTAAATGAGGTTAAGCCTAAAATTTGGGTGACATCATATCAAAAGTCCTAATAACGATTAATGTATTAGTAGAAGACAAGATTAATCCAAGCGTGGAATTAGTATCATATTAGTGGATCGTTACAAATGGGGGAGGTCAAGTTATAGATCACTCCTAACCATTAGTGTAGATGGAGAATCTTGAAGCTTTTTACACTTGTGAGTGTTGAATCTCTTGCCACTCCTACATAATAAATGCACAAGCAAATCAAAATTTGATCTTGATCATGTTAGTGAGATAGAAAGAAAATTTTTACGACATAAGTTAAATCATGAAATTAGAGGTGACTTAAAGAGGGTTTGTGATAAATCATGTAGTGAACGAACTATAAATGCTCTTATAAAAAAATTTCTCGTGACCAAAAGTCTAAATACTTAAGTTCATGACTTACTCATGATCTAATTTAGATGAGGAAATAAAAGGAAAAGTTGAGAATTTGTGTAGTTCAAAGCACTTTTATAATAATATTACAATCTGTTAAAGTCTGTCCAGATCTGAAACTAGAATCTTGGGTTTCTTTCGCAAGGATATTTAATAAGAAATAGGTCATGTAATATACCGTTGGAAAGCTAATCGAGTCTACTTTCAACCGCCCTTACGGTGTCTTAATCAAATGTCTGTACTGGAATTATCACTGGAACATTATAACTTGTCGAAAGTGCAAAGTTGCAGAATTTTTAGATGTCTAAATAATTTTCTATTTATTTCAGCTTTTCGTGCAACTTAAGTGGTGTCTACTCTAGATAGCAGACTGTTCTTATCTGGCTCATAAAAATATAAGGTACCAATAAATTCGTGTGCAGTTTAGTGCTAAGTGGAATGAGATGGTCAGGTTATGCTGCGTAGGGTTCGTTCTGAATCAATTCAACTCTTGTATTTTGGGACATTTGTGTTTGAGGAAGATATATGTGGGTCATGGGAACATGATTAATCTTGTATATACATATGTGGAGAACCTTGTAGTAGTTTCATTTCAAGTTGTCATTTGAGATATTTTTATTGAGTTGTGGCAATATGAAGTGTATTATCTATATCATGCCCATGTGAAGTTGAAAGTTATGAATTTTGAAAGCCTATGAATGCCGAGATAGAAACTTTAGAGTTATGTTGTTATGTTTCTCCATAAGTAGGCGATGACAAGCTGAAATTGTTATTTAGAAGATACGGGCCGTTGTGAGCCAAAATATTATTATGACTGCGTGGACAATTGTTGACCTTGACTTATATGTTTGGATTTGAGATAAGTAGGCTGGTGTTGGCCGAAATTATTGTGATGTGAAATGTACATTTGGGATATATCAATATTTACAAGGAGATGCTGTTAAAATTTTAAGAATATTGGAGATTAATTCGATGATCTGTTGATTAATATGGATATTCGTGTCAATTGAGATTATTAAAATCTGGGACCGTTACAGTTGGTATCAGAGCCTAGGATAGGGATGAGGATAAACTTAGAATGAATAGTAGAAGAGAATTGAATTGATAGGACTGATTTTATGATTGATATACATGGTTATGCTTTGTATGTATGTGAAAACATTGTTTGACTTGGTTGGTTTAAGGGGGGTAGGGGTTCTTACGTGTATGACTAATCCTGAAGCGCGGGATATTTGGTCACTGCCTTATGTTCGGATTATGATACCCACATGTCATAATTCGGATGTGTTCGGCTGAGGGTGTGGGCCCTCAGTACGAGCTGCTAGTGGTATGGGACACTGGAGTAAGGAAATGATTAAAATATCAAGCGAGTTAAGATTAAGTCGGATCGTAAGAACATAGTGTAGGAAATTGTTCATGAGATACTAAATTCTCGAGGAAAAGTATCGAAAGGGGTATTTTTATAGAAGTAAGATTTTGAAGTATATAGGAAGAATGGGAAGGTTTTGTACTTATCTGTTTCAGGCATGCCAAGTTTCGAGGACGAAACTTTTGTAAGGGGGTAGAACTGTAACACCCCAAGTTTTATTAATCCCGAATTTATATTCAAATCCTAGATCTAAGAGATTATACGAGATTAAGTACGGTGATTATTGGATAAATCTTTTGTAGATGATTTCTTTTTTTTTATATTTTGTGAGAAAATTTTGAGGTAAAAATAAAATTTGATAAGTATATATTTTTGTGTATGAAATTGTTGGTACACCTATATGTAGATACATGCCTATAATGAATGTATACAATACATCAACTTGTAATTATATTTTTTCTCCATGTATACTACCCCACTAAAGACACAAATAAAATCCTAAATGGTAAGGTGGCATGAATTTAGGCAACTTAGGGATGAGAGAGAGGCCAAGTGGCACATATGGCAAGTATAATAAATTTAGATAATTGTTTATAATAGGAAAGTGAGAGAAATAAACTTATTTTTCTCCCCAAAAATCTCTCTCTCTTTCTCTCTCTCCCTTACGCAAGTTTTCCCCCAAACATCTCTCTCTCTCGCGCGGGTGGCCAAGGCCAGGCGGGCCGCGGCCAGAGCGCGCGGCCAGGCGCGCGGCCAGGGCGCGGCCAGCCGCGACCAGAGGCGCGGCAGCGGCGGCCGGTTAGGACGGCCGGTCGGAAGTCGGTGAGTGGGTTTCTCCTTGTTCATTCCTCAATTTTTCCCTTTTTGAAAAAGCCCTAGATCTGAATCTATTGTTTGAATAAAATTTTTCTCCCTTGAGTATTCATGCAATGTTCCTTGTTATTTCATGACTCCTAATGCATGTAGTGATCTAAAATTGATGTTGGATTTATGGAGTTGATCCAATTGTAGGTAATTGATGGGTAGGGAGGTTACATGATATTGTATGTCATGTGGTGATGGGGTTCATAAATTTTCGGATTTGGGTGTAAATCTCAACCCTTGAACTCTTAATCCACATTTCAAGTTGATGGTGTTGAGACTTTCATTGAAAGCTTGAGAGGCTAATGTTTGAGAAATTTTGTTCTTCCTAATTGGAATAAAATGCTTCACACAAATTTTGGTCCAATGCGCGATGAACTTACTAGGTGTTGAAATCCTTGTAGAGAACTTCCTTTTTTTTATTATGTGAACCTCTTGTAATGTCATGCAACCTAGCATTTTGACGAAACTATAAATCATATATGAAAGCATTATGTTCAAAGAAGGGTCATGGTTTGAGTTAGTTTAAATTTTATCAAGACGTATACTCTCTTGTAATTTGTATAGGAGTCTATTTCGGAAATCGATCGGAGGTTGGTATGGGTATCATTAAGTAAATGAGGTTAAGCCTAAAATTTGGGTGACATCATATCAAAAGTCCTAATAACGATTAATGTATTAGTAGAAGACAAGATTAATCCAAGCGTGGAATTAGTATCATATTAGTGGATCGTTACAAATGGGGAGGTCAAGTTATAGATCACTCCTAACCATTAGTGTAGATGGAGAATCTTGAAGCTTTTTACACTTGTGAGTGTTGAATCTCTTGCCACTCCTACATAATAAATGCACAAGCAAATCAAAATTTGATCTTGATCATGTTAGTGAGATAGAAAGAAAATTTTTACGACATAAGTTAAATCATGAAATTAGAGTGACTTAAAGAGGGGTTTGTGATAAATCATGTAGTGAACGAACTATAAATGCTCTTATAAAAAATTTCTCGTGACCAAAAGTCTAAATACTTAAGTTCATGACTTACTCAGATCTAATTTAGATGAGGAATAAAAGGAAAAGTTGAGAATTTGTGTAGTTCAAAGCACTTTTTATAATAATATTACAATCTGTTAAAGTCTGTCCAGATCTGAAACTAGAATCTTGGGTTTCTTTCGCAAGATATTTAATAAGAATAGGTCATGTAATATACCGTTGGAAAGCTAATCGAGTCTACTTTCCAACCGCGCTTACGGTGTCTTAATCAAATGTCTGTACTGGAAATTATCACTGGAACATGATAACTTGTCGAAAGTGCAAAGTTGCAGAATTTTTAGATGTCTAAATAATTTTCTGTTTATTTCAGCTTTT
>JAVJIF010000270.1:0-85357 GCA_038442645.1 Agave tequilana | reverse complement strand
GTTTGAGCTTCAAACCTACTCTCTATTCTTTAACATGCTATAAAGCTATAAAATAAATCCTAAGGACCTCTGAAGCAATCTTTGAGCCATCCAATGCCTTGCAATTGCCTTCTCTTCTATGATCCTTCCTTGATGTGCAATTTGCCTTCATTGCTATGTGAACTTAGAAGTTTTGCAAAAGCGAAGCGAATGAGCTCTAAACATGGTACAAACCTGAAATTCATCTAGATCAAAACTTATTACAAATAGCACTTATTTGGTTGTTATCATCAAAACACAAAACAATGGAGAGTAACCTCTTGGGCCAACAATCTCCCCCTTTTGATGATGACAAAACAAATAGGCTATTTACAAATATGGGGAGGAGAAAAACTCCCCCTCAAATTATGCTATATTTAAACATTATAAATATGCTCTAAATACCAATAATTGAAATGATAAAAAGAAATGATGCACCAATTATTGAAATCAACAATACAATACAATGAAACCTTAAAATTTGTACTTGATACCAAAAAAAACACCAAAAATCAAAATTTGCTCCTTGATACCAATTTATACCAAAATCATAGAGATTAAAAAAAAATATAAAACTCATACAACTCATAAATTCATATGGAACCAAGACCAAATGAACTTATTTTTGTACATGTAACTTATTCTCCCCTTTTTGTCATACATCAAAAAGGGTTATGAAAAACATGTTTAATCAATAATACACATATTTATTCTCCACAAATAAACGAAAATCTAGCAAAATCAAGTGTTTTGTGAAATATCGGCTAGTTGAAAATCGGTGGAAACATAATCAATATCAATATCACCTTTCTCAAATGATCTCTAAGAAAGTGATATCTAATCTCAATTGCTTGTCTTACTATGTTGATTTGCATTTTAGTTAAATGAATAGTACTAGTATTATCACAAAATATTTTAATATTTTTATAATGCAAATCATAATCAAGGAGAGTATGTTTCATCCAAAGACTTGTGCACAACAAGCCCCCGCGGCAACATACTCCGCCTCGGCGTTGATAGAGCTACGGAATTTTGCTTCCTAGAGGACCATGAAACAAGACATTACCGAGAAATTGACATGTCCCACTAGTACTCTTTCTATCTACTCTACAACCGCATAGTCGGCGTCCGAATAACTAGTCATAGAAAAATCTATAGTTTTCGGATACCAAAGACCTAATCCAATCGTTCCTTAACATACGAATAATGCGTTTTAACGGCAATTAAATGAGATTCTTTGGGACACGATTGAAATCTAGCACAAAGACACACACTAAACATGATATCCGCCTACTTGCCGTTAAATATAAAAAATACCTATCATGCTTCTAAACAATTTAATATCAACATTTTACCTTGTTCGTCCTTATCACTTGGTTGTAGTTGCCATGGGAGTGTTGCAAGTTTTAGCGTCTTCAAGTCCAAACCTCTTCACGAGTTCCTTTGCATATTGCTTGGCTAATGAAGTTCCCATCTTGCAATTGCTTGACTTGGAGTCCAGGAAGAAATTGAGTTCACCCATGGAGGACATTTCAAATTCTTGTTGCATTACCTTTTCAAAATCCTTGCATAAAACTTCATTAGTAGAACGAAATTATATCATCAACATAAATTTGGACAATCAAAATATCATTATCAACATGCTTAGTGAATAGAGTAGTGTCTACTTTGCCTTTAATAAAATTGGTTTGAAATTAGAAAACTTGAAAGCCTTTCATACCAAGCTCTTGGAGCTTGTTTCAAACCATATAAAGCCTTATCGAGTTTGAAAACAAAATCGGGATGAACATGATCACAAAACCGGGAGGTTGAGCAACAAAAACTTCTTCATTTAGAATCCATTTAAAAATGCACTTTTTACATCCATTTGAAAAAGTTTGAATTTTTTAAAAGATGCATAAGCTAGTGTTATCCGTATGGCTTCAAGCCGTGCTACGGGTGCAAAGGATTCCTCAAAGTCGATTCTTCAACTTGAGTGTAACCTTGGCCACTAACCTATGCTTTATCCTAATGACTTTCCGGACTCATCCAACTTATTCCTAAAGATCCACTTAGTACCAATTATTGGTCTATCGTGGGGCTTAGGAACAAGGTGCCCAAACTTGGTTGCGCTCAAATTGATTGAGTTCCTCTTTGCATGGCAAGCAACCAATATGGGTCCGTCTCGGCTTCGAGAATGCCTTTGGTTCAAAATGAGAAATGAAAGCAAAGTTACCACATAGGTCATGGAGTTGGAGCGCGTTGTGACTCCTTGGAGGCATCACCCAAGATGAGCTCCTTTGGAGATTTGTAGCATATCTCCAAGCTTTGGGAAGTGGTGCGCACTTTCCTCATTATCCTTTGAACTTCACCTAAAGGTTCTTGCGTTTCTTCTTGCGCGGGTGAGTCCTTCAAGGATAGTTTCTCCAAGCTTTCACCTAATGGTTCAAACTCTACAACATTCTCAACACACACATTAGATTCTTCAAACTTAACATGCATGGTTTCTTCAATAGTAAGTGAAGATCTAATGAAAACTCTATATGCTTCTAGTAGAGGAATATCCTACAAAGATAGCCTCATAAGCTTAGCATCAATTTACCCAAATTCTCTTAGTGTTCAAAACAAAACATTTGCATCCAAAACTTTGAAATAGGAAACATTTGGTTTTCTAAAATGATACATTTCAAAAGAAGTTTTCGAAGAATTTTTGCATAAATAAATACGATTTGATATATAGCATGCGGTGTTTACGGCTCGGCCCATAAATATTGAGGGAGGTCGTATTCACTTATCATTGTCCTAGCCATCTCTTGAAGTGTTCTATTTTTCCTTTCTACAACTCCATTTTGTGTGAGTTTCTAGGACAAGACATTTCATGCTTAATTCCCTTTTCATCACAATAAGTCATGAAGAGTTGGTTAACAAACTCACCACCTCTATCACTCCTTTTCTCAAAATCGGAAAACCTTTCTCTTTTTCAACTCTTTTTCTAAGAATCTTAAAGTGAGAAAAGTTTGATCTTATTTTGCAAAAAGAAAACCCAAGTAAATCGAGAGAAATCATCACTAAAACAAAATGCAAATCTACTTCCATTTAAGCTTTTAGTTTTAGTTGGTCCAATAAATCCATATGAATTAATTCTAGAGGTCTAGTTGACATGATATCCTTGATTGGTTTAAAGGAGACTTGGTTGTTTTCCCAAGTTGGCACGCACTACAAATGCGGTCTTTCTCAAACTCAAGCAAGGAATCCCTTCACCAATTCCTTTGAATTAATTCTAGAAATATGTTCAAAAGATGCATGTCCTAATCTTCTATGCCAAAGCATGAATTTTCATCAAAAGCATTTAAACACTTAGTAGAACACTCTACATTAAGCATGTCAATTATATAACATTGTCATCACGAAAACCGGTCAAAATACAATCATTCGATTTAATATCAAAATCTTACAAGAAGTATCATCAAAAACAACTTTAAGACCACGATCACAAAATTGACTAATACTAAGTAAATTATGCTTCAAACCATCAACTAAAACAACATTCTCTATAATAGGAGATGAACCAACTTGAATGTTACCTATACCAATTATCTTGCCTTTGGAATCTCCCCGAAGGTGACGGAGCCACCTTCCATGTACCTTGATAGGGTTGTGAAGTTGTTGATATCCCATGTCATGTGCCTTGAACAACCACTATCAGGTACCACCGCTCTACGTCTTGGAGCCTTGGTGTGTACCTACATCAAACATTTTAGGACTTGATTTTGGTACCCATTTTCTTGGGTCCATGAGGGTTAGAACCATTAACCCAAACAAGATTATTTGAGCTATGCAATTTATCATAACAAAATTTAGCTAAATGTCCATTTTTGCCACAATATGTACATCTATAAACTCTACCATATTTAAATGCATAATGGGTGTGTGTTTTGTGAGCATTGGCATTGTGAGCATGAAAGATTTAGCATGAGAAGCATTAGAAGTATGAGCATGTGGAATCTTACATGAGAAACTTTAGCATGAGATGTATGCTTTTTGGAAAATTTTTCTTCAAGTTTCTTTGTATTAAAGCACAATCTTTTAAACTTTTTCAAAATCACTCATTTTAGCTTTAAAAGAAGAAATTTCATTATTATCAACAATAGGGGTTTTACCCTTACAAGAAATCTTATAAGAATGAAATTCATTTTGAATGCAAATAAGATTAGAAGAAGATCCTCTTTTTCTTGTGAAATCAAAGCAAGTTGAGATTTAAGAAAAGCAACTTCCTTTTGTAGTTTAAAACACTCCATTTCTTGTTATCATAAGTTTCGGAAAGTTCTACAAAAGTATGCACTAGAACTTCCTTACTTAAATCATCATCATTATCATCTATAGATTCAAGAGTTTGAGGGGTAACCTTGGGTGTGTTTGCCATGAAACACATGTTTGCGGTGTCCGCCTTTTCTTCATCTTCGGACTCGCTTTCCGAATCCCAAGTGGCCTTGTAAGCCTTCTTTTCGTCTTGCTTTCTTGGATTGAAGGAGGAAGTCATTTCTTCTTGAATTCCGGGCAATCGGCCCATGATGTGTCCGGGCTTGCGGCAATTGTAGCAAATGATCTTCGCTCCTCTTTACCTTCAAACTTTCTCCGAAAATTTTGCTTGTTCTTCCGGTACATCCTCTTGATGTTGCGCACGAGGAGGGGAGCTCCTCATCTTCTTCTTCATCTTCATCTTCGTCTTCAATGGTGGAGGAAGAAGACTTGAAAGCGATAGACTTCTTCTTTGTTGGAGCCGCCTCTTCTCTTGCTTTCTTCTCCATCTCATAGGTTTTGAGGTTTCCTATGAGACTTATGATGTCCATCTCGTCTTTGTCGTTCAATTCCTTCAAGGTAGTAGACTTGATCTCCCAAGATGGAGGAAGAGCCCGTATCACCTTGCGTACCTTTTGGTCGTTGGAGATGATGTCACCTAATGAAGAAAGACCATTAGTGATTTTTGTGAAACGAGTAATCATGCAATCAATTGTTTCATCATCTAGCATCTTAAATGATTCATATTGAGACCGCAAGAGATCTACTTTGGCTCTCTTGACTTGTGAGGTCCCTTCATGCGTGACAATAAGTGTTGCCACATCTCATAGGCGGATTGGCAATGAATAACACGTGTAAGGTCATCCTCATTCAAGGCGGTAAGAAGGGAGTTTTGGGCTTTTGAGTTAGCCTCATACATCTTAAAGTCAAGGTCGGTCCAAGTGCCCTCATCACATCGGGTGCCTCATAGGGTTTGGTCAAGGATTTGGCAACTAAGCTACCTAGTGATTGCAAAAATATAGTCATCCTAACCTTCCAAATAGGGAAATTAAGGCCATCAAATTTAGGTGGGGATTTAATGTTGTCGGCCATGTTTACTAGTGTATGAATGGATGAATGAAAAATGTTGATTAGCAATATTTTAGGATCTCTCTAAGGATGTTAAGCCAAACCTAGAGTCCAAGCTCTGATACAAATTGAAAATCACTAGAGGGGGGGGGGGGTGAATAGGTGATAATGCTAATCAAGGGCCAAATTAAAAATATGAAGCAATGAGCAACAATATAGAGATGAATGCAAGTGAATGATGCAAGTCACAATCAATAGCAAGAAGTTAATAGCAAGTAAAGTAAACCAATCGCAAACACAAGGATATGTTATCGAGTTCGAGCACCCAGCTCTACTCCCCGCCTTCCCAGAAGGATTCTAGCGCTACTTTCACTATCACAAAGATCAATTACAAATGGAGTACCCAACTCCTACAATTTCAGCACAATACAATTTCTAAGTAATCAAAAGATCACAAACTCTCTCTTTCAAATATCGTCTTCACTTACAAAGGTCCTATTAGAGAATATTGAGAAGGAATGAAGCTCTTGTGTAAGTGAAGAAAGAACATCAAATTCAGAGAGTATACAAGAACACTTCTGAAAATGAATGAGAAATATCAGCACAAAAACAAGAAACAAGCTTTTTTGTAATATCCCAACTTTTGAATTTTCTCTTGAATATAAATGTTGTAAAGAAACTCTCCCCAAACAACCCCTATTTATAGGAGAGGGCTAGGGTTTAGGTTTAGGAATTAATTACTGAAGATTAGGAAGTAATTAGTTCCAAATATACCCTCAACGGATATTTTAATTTTTCAAAAATCAAGTTAAAACAGAATTAAAAATATGCCCGTTTACTGTTCAACGGCCATATCGGTCGCGACTGGCCCGGTCGACCGATTAGTTCAAAAATTTGACCGGTATGAACTATCGGTCGACTGGTACAGTCGACTGCTCTGACTGAGACTTTGAAAAATAACCGGTCGACTAACGGTAGCCAGCCGGTCGACCGAAAAGCTAAAGGTGAACTATCGGTCGAAGGCCGGTAGCCCCACGGACTGGGATTGGTCAGATCCAAGAGCAAACTAAAAACTTCGGTCGACTACAGGTAGCCTACCGGTCGACTGACAGACGTGCACACGGATAAGTGCCTCTGCCAGAACTCCGGCGTACCTGGTGGTATATAGTCCGATCGACCGGCTCAGGTCAAAAATTGAAATACAAAGGGAATTTTGAGAGAGAAAAAATATTTTGATCAAAACTATTTTGAACATGAAATCAATATACAACATAAAAAACAGTATTTGTAGGAAGAAGAATTAGTGTTAAAATATATTTTTGTATATTTTATAGGAAATAAACTTGGAAAAGGCATACGCGTGAAAATGTGTGTGTTTGAGCTTCAAACCTACTCTCTATTCTTTAACATGCTATAAAGCTATAAAATAAATCCTAAGGACCTCTGAAGCAATCTTTGAGCCATCCACATGCCTTGCAATTGCCTTCTCTTCTATGATCCTTCCTTGATGTGCAATTTGCCTTTATTTGCTATGTGGAACTTAGAAGTTTTTGCAAAAGCGAAGCGAATGAGCTCTAAACATGGTACAAAACCTGAAATTCATCTAGATCAAAACATTAGTACCAAATAGCACTTATTTGGTTTGTTATCATCAAAACACAAAACAATGGAGAGTGTAACCTCTTGGGCCAACAGTGCTCTATTGATTTTTCGCACATTTTGATCATTATCGATAGGCACCTAAAAAAATGAGTCTATTAGTAATTGTAGTAAAACGGCTAAGCATATCATTAATGGATCTTTATCAAATAATGAAACTATCATATTAAGAGCTTAGCATATCAATCTTAGCTTTCTTACTTGTGTTGTACCTTCATATGTGGTGATCAAAACTTGCAAATATCATGTGCACATATGCCATTATGACCCTAAAAATATCATCATTCAAAGGTTGAAGTAATGCATAATGGGTCTTAGAATTGGCATTATATTTATTAATGATAATTTTGGACCATGGAGTTCTCATCACCCTCGGACAAACAAAGGGTTTAGATATTGTAGCGCTCCGATCCCGTGGGTACGCGACGCTTCTGCAACGTAATACGCAGGACAAAAATACTCTTACATATTACGCTAAGCATTAGTATAGACAAGAATTAGAGTGCGAAAGCACAGTGGTAATATACATTCCAATAATATAGTACAAGTATATTGTTATCAAGAGTTAACATAATATCATAGGAGTATTATTTCACTAGGAGGCGAAAAAGTATAGCTACAAAGCTGGAAAAGACTAGAAGGTACTCACGGACTACAAAAAGGAATCTCGCGAGCCGGCCAAGGGAGGAATGAGCTGCGGCTGATCCAATGCTCCGCGAAAAAATCTAAGATTTTCACAGAAGGATTTCACCACGCTTCCGCTGCGCTTCAGAATCTGGACATGCGAGTACAAGGTTGGAAGAAAAATAACCCGGAGAGTACGTAAAATGAAGTTAAGGCGTGCACAAGTAAGCACACTGTGTACATGTTCAAAGTGATGTGGTTCAGGCACGCAAGTACAGGCAATGATGAGTACATAAATGATAATCAAGAACAGTAATGAATCTAAAATCAAGTATGTGCACGTGTATCTATAAATTTGAATTGAAAAACATGTATTGAAAACTGTGTTGTGAGCATAGGCACACGTAAAACATGCGAAGAGACATCAAGGTTGCGTCAAATACAAGTGTGGACAAAACTTAGTTATACAATCTCAGGTAGTGGATTCATGAGATTGATACGTCGATAGGATTCAAAACAAGAAAACCTCATATATATACCATACACCTTATGTCACCCTAGGCTGAGTTTATACAACCCAAGTGGTCTTCACAATAACAGAATAAGAAACAGTATGAAAACTCAAAAATAAGCAAGTTAGGTGATTTAACACAGTAGCACAGGTATCATACACAAGTGGCAAGCCAGATAACTTAATCATACAATAATACAATCAGTGTCGCATATTATTCTAGTCACTTTCTTCCAGTGTCCCATACCACTGACTGTTCACACTAGGGTCCGCAGTCTAGTAGAATACATCTGAACTTTGATTACGCAGATACTATTATCCAGATGAGAAAATAACTCAATAACACCCGCTCCTGAGATTATTATGTGTTAATAATTAAGTTATATCTGGGAGAAAAAAAAGTATTGTATTTTAAGTACTTCAATAAATAATCAGCACCGTCTGATATTTCAATCATCTCCCTCTCACTGTCTCAGACCATTAATAGCCCATGCTAGAGCGTGTACTCCAATAGAACTCATTTGGATTTATATATGAGTATTATTACCTGAACAAAGGAGAGATCAAATATCACACATGTAGGCTGTCTAAAATCACTAAAAGATAAGTCATCAAAAAGCAGAGTCCAAAACTCCAGACGCAGGGCTAATCATAGCCATCACTGCAGCATGAAGACGCGAGGGTCGAAACCCGCGTGTCAACAATCACTGCAGCATCAAGGCGCGAGGGTCGAAACCCGCATCTTTGCATCACTACAGCACCAAGGCGCGAGGGCCGAAACCTGCGTCTCAGTATAACTGCCCTCATTATTGGGTCAATTACTGCCCACATAATGAGGAAGTTAACCCCCATTATGGAGCGTGTTTTAGGGGACACGTTCACCCCTGAAAACCTCTATAAATAGCCCCGTTTGCTATGGAGAAGGGGTCGGTTGATCAGATAATTCTTGGAGAAGAATTTTGCTTGTGAGTGTAGAAAGCACCAAGACTTCACCGAAAAGGAAGAGAGAGTTCAACTCTTCAAACAACTTGCTGCGTACAAGTTAAATCTTTGCCTACAATCTCTTTGAGATTCCTGGTCGACAGGAGTTGTGTTACTCCCGTTGCTATCCAAAGAGAGGATTTCCAAGAGGTCCTGACGTTCACTTGGTCAACGGAAAACAAGATTCACTTCCACCGCCACATCAAGAACCCAGCACTAAACAAAGGGGAGATTCAAGTCTAAAATCTTCCCTCCCTTGTAGTCGGAGTGTTAATCCGTTGTAATCTTTCATCTTAATTTAAGGAAATTTTACAAGGAACTTTCTCCCACCAAACAAGAGATGGCGACTCCGCTGGGGACCACTTTCTCTACTGACGAGCAAGTTGTGGCGCAAGGTGAGTCACCTGTATGAAAAAAAACGGTCGAATCACTTGTTCGTAGAATTCGACCAGGCGAAGTATGAAGAGTTCCTCTATTCTGGCTCCAAGAGCCCAAAGGCGCGGGTCTACCGAAAATTCTCTTTGGGACTTGCTCTCAAGTCGGCTCTGAGATCCTCCCAGACGCGACTGGTGAGAAGGATGTCGTGGCTAATCGATCATGCATAATGCCACACCAGCTTCTCCCATGAGACCCGCGGGTTAACGTTCCTGATGTTCAGCCTGCTCATCCCCTTCCTCAGCGCGGGTTACCGGGGGTTCACTTCAACCCACACGATGTAACCGGAATGCTGATCGGCGACAGAGGCGGCATGCGCGTCAACTACAAGTTGGAACAACTGTTTGTCCCACAGAGGTAGGACGCGAAGTTTCGACCGGCGTCCCTGCTGAACCATATCAGACACGTGAAGTCCGCGTTTGGCAACCTAAACGTGAGATTTACCAAGCTTGCGTTCCTGAAGCACCGCTTCCCAAACGCTAACGCGCGAAGTTCGTGCTCTTTATTAAAGACACGAGACCCGCGCCTCTGTACGCAGGAGCCAGCAGCCCTGCGATAGTCGGGCAACAGCGAGAGCCGCGCCTCTTCTCAACAGAGATGCCGACTCGCGTTTCAGAGCCGCAACACGAGAGCTGCGTTCATGAGCCTCACGTCTCAGAACCTTGCTTCTCAGCTTTGCGAAGCAAGGAGAGAACTCTCGCAAGTTGAAAAGCCCTCGACAATCCGAGGCTAATCTCTTCGATCCCCTTCCTACGGATCTAAGGGATTATTTGACAAGGAAGAGAAGTGCTAGTCAGATAACTCCATCGTGTTGTTGCGAACGGCTTATTACAATGCTCTCTGAGTGCCACTGCAGTCCACGTGCAAGCAGCAGTCTAGATTCAGACAGCTGACTATAACTCCCCGATCAGCTAAAAAGAAATCGCTCCCATAGAAGGAGGACTTTTTCTGACATTGACTATCCTGAAATCACTGCAAACATGACAAGCAGGAGTAGGGGAAAGCAACCTGTTGTCAGCTCCGACGAGTCTGACATAGAACGGAAGGAGTGTACCCGACATACTCGCACTCAGATTGGGTAATTCCCCTGATCAATTATAGTGCCCTGGCTCGGGGCATTGAAGTAAATGACTCGCATTCCGCTATTGCAGAGTCGCAGGCTTCGAACTCTTCCATAGAGAAGGAGGCCTTTATATACATGACAAATACTCTTGAGGAGACAGCCAGGCGCTTGGAGCAGCAAGCTCAGGTCCAGAGGGAACAATTCGAGATGATTCGTACTCAACAAGAATCTATCGATACCCTCAAGCAGATGCTGGCACAATTGCTTGAAGACAAGAGGAAGTTAACCGACAAAGCTTCCTCTAAAAAGTCTAAAGGCAAACGAAAAGAGGGAGAAAGCTCATCTTCTATACATATTGAGGAGAAAGAGCAATCTACTTCTGGCACGTCTAAATCCTCATCTCGGAAAAAAGACAACCGAGACCATGGAGGGGTTCATTCTAAAAGAATGAATCAATTAGAGCAACGTCTCGAGGACCCTATTACTAATCGAAAAGGCCTCCAAGAAGCAGGAGTAGTCCGGCCATATCAGCCGAGTGGGACCTTGTTCCATACTCTCCAAGTTCAAAGCTCCGACCCTCCAAGCATTTGACGGCAAAGGGTCACCGAACTAACATATTTACTACTTTAAGTCTCAGACGGGGAACGTGGTAGATAACGATGCCATCCTGGCACGTTTGTTCATCGGCACCCTAAAAGGGCTCGCCTTTGAATGGTTCATGAAGCTCCAGAAGGCTCCATTAAAAATTGGGGCGATTTAGAGAAGCTCTTCCTGACACGCTTCTTTGACGACAACTCAGAGGTCACAATGCCTACTCTTGGCTACAAAGCAGCGAAAGGGGAGTCCGTCAAATTATTTGTAGAAAGATTTCAGATATAGCACTCCGATGTCCAAGCGGTATGACCAGGTCACCCTAGTGGAACATGCCGCCACAATCTACAAACTTCACTCCTGGCCCAAATAGGAGTTGCTGAAAGTCGCACATGGAAATAATTGATCCAGCAAGGTGAACATGCTGAAGAAATTGTCGCCCGGGTTAGGGCACAAGAAAACAAACCCAGACCCGAAAGGTTGACAAGGCGTGCGCCAGACGTATCTCTTCAAATAAAAAGGAAGGATAACTTGGCGACAGAGATCAAATCCCCTGTCAAACCTCAACCGGTCAAGGGAAGTGGCTCTTCAAGTCAGCCGCGCGCAGCAAGCAGTATTCCTTCAAGGACGAACATGTTGACTCGCTGTTCAAATTACTTAACAGAGCAACAGACTGAAGCTTCCCGAAGCTAGACGCCCTGAAGAAGTCGGTAAAACCGATAATCCCAGCTACTGCCTGTATCATAGGATGCTGGGACACCCACCAAGAGCTGTTATGTCTTCAAAGACATCCTTCAGGCTCTGATTGACGCAGAGTACTAAAAACTTCATCCAGAGCAGAAGCAAGTGACGGCTAATATGACATCATTTCTCCAGTTTGGAAGACAACCTCCAACACCCTCTGGAGTAGTCCCCATCCCAAAAGGGGAAACTAAGAATGATCAACATAGACCCTCACCATCAGCAAGAGAAGGGTCTTTACCTGTCCCCACACCTCAGGGGGAAATTATGTGGGTTCATCCTGACCTTATGGATGGCCAACAATGGACCACTGTTACCAGCAGGAGGTCCAAAGGCAAGGCAAAGGCTTCGTCCTGCAATGTGATGTGTATTTCTTCTCGTGAAGTAAAAACTGATGTTCCCTCACTGACTGATTCAGAAGAGGAAACAAAAGTTCTCACTGCAGAACCCAACCAACTTGTGGCGGAAACTTGTTCGGGCCAGTCATACTTGAAAAAGTATGACGAAATGGCGGCAATGTCCTCCAAAAACCCGCTACAGAGTCAGCCAAGCCCTCCACAAAAAAACCTGTGGAGAGACAAAAAGAGCTTCGGTTTTCTAAAGCTCTCTCAAAAGACATCGCGGAAGGATCCACAACACCTTACCGCTTTGACGTCCTGACTCAACTGGCCAATATCTCGGCCCGAATTACTCTTTACGAACTCCTGAGGCTATCAAAGTCAACCAGAGAGGCTTTGAGAGAGGCTCTAGAAAACGCTGAGGTTTCATGACCCAGGTGCCAGTTGGACCACGGGAGCAAGATGTAGAGGCCTCCACGCCTCCCAAAATGCTCCCTGCATCACTTTCACGACTGATGATATGCAGGTTAAAGGGAAACATGATCGACCCCTATACTTCACAGGGTACATTGGATCATCTGAAGTAAGCCGCATTCAGGTAGATCCAGGGTCTGCGTTTGAGCATTATGTTCTCGCGGGTCATGCAACATTAGGGATTCACCTACCGATTGAGCGCACCCAGACACCATTTATGAGTCAATGCCAATGGTACCGTCAAATGGGGAAGATCAAGCTCAAATGCCAAATTGGGGACTTAAAGTCAGAAGTGACATGCTACGTGATCGATGCCGACACCTCATACAATTTGCTGCTGGGACGACCATGGATTCATCGTAATTCCATCTTTCCCTCCACTCTCCACCAAGTCGTGAAATACATCGACGGGAGTGGAAAGGTACGAACGTGATTGCCGAAAGGCATCCATTCAAGGGAGTCGAGAACTATTTAACAGACTCTCTCATGTACCAGGACTCTGTGTAAAGAAACAAAAACCCACAACCAGAGGAGCCAGACTATGGTAATGAAGCCGACACCGAGCCAGAGAAAGAAGAGTGCATTTGGAACTAGATCCACTTGTAACGAGCATTAATAAGCTCGATGTTGATAACACCGCCAATGATGTAGGCAGATGGTATATTAATGAAGAATTAGATTTGGCTTATCTTTCTGTGTTCGCTTCTGATTCAGTACCGTCAGACACTAGTACTGAAGTGGATGATGACCCTGGTCGGCAATGGATGCTTTAACATCATTGCATGTACCAGTGAAATCATCCTTCGAAACGTACCAAGATGACGGTGATGCGCAAGAATCAATATTAATGGTTCCAGTAAGACAGAAAGGCCAAAAACTAATTCTTTTCGGACAAATCAAATCCGACCCGATGTCTCGTGAAGAATCAGAAAGCGAGAAGGAACCCCGTCAGTCCATTCATTATGAGCCAAATTCAGAATGATGGAAAGCATGGGGTATGATCTGACAAACGGATCTGGTTGAACTTCGGAAAGGAAGGAGAACACTACTCGATCTTTCGTTCCAAAAGAGAAAACCCCTGATTATTATCATCGAACTCGCAGGGGGTTGGGCTATGTGTCAACTCTGATCCCATCAGCTTTGAATCCGAAGAGTCATTATGCCATAATACTCATCGGGCACGTCATTATGGGAGTCAGATGTTAATGTCGGCAACATCTTCAAAGAACTTTCAGTGAATATGGTTTCAACTAGCCACCTGAAAGACAGAGATGAAGAACTGATCCAATCTGATACAGATCCTTAGATCAAACACTTAAATGCTCTTTGGGATACTCGCTTTAAACAGCGCGAGCCACCCACGGAGGATAAGGTTGCTTAGATTAATCTAGGAGATGAGGCTAATCCTAAAACCCATCTTTATAAGCGAAAGCTTGTCGCCCACCAAGAAAGAAGATTTAATATCTCTTGTGCGAGAATATATATGTTTTCGCCTGGAATTACGAGGACATGCTTGGACTTGATCTCGAGTGGCTATGCATCGCCTCAACATTAATTCGGATGTAAAGCCAGTCAAACAACAACAGCGACTGATTGGTCACTAATATTGCACATTTATTATCATATTCTCCCACTTATTATAGATAAAAAAATCTGCATTTTCCTAATTAAATGTTTAATTTATTTGCAGGCCATTCCTAAAGGAGAGTGAAGAGAAATGAGCCAAAAGCCCATCAAATTCTGAATAATAGAATTAATTCGAACTCAGTAAATCAGGGTAGATCAGGTCGGTTCAGATCGATTGAAAACCAGTTAGACAAATCCCTACAAATCGATCGATTGAAGCCAAGGATCAACGGCCATTTCGTCAAATCCCGGACTTAAACTGTAAATCCAGCTGAAGATAAAGATAAATCGAGAAGCCGGGGAGCACCACCAACAGGTGTGGCACCTGGCCACACCCTGGCCGCGAAAACGCGGCCAAAGCTGCGTTTCCGTGGCTTTGTTGGTGAGTTAGGGGGAGCGTTTGCTCCCCCTATCTTATACGCTCCTATAGGTGGGGTTTTGCCTATAAATACTGGGATTTTCAGAGCCTACAGGGGACGACAATGCAGAGATAGGAATTAGTCCAGTTTCATTTTTCTTTGTAGTATAGGTTTTTGTTTTCTTTTTATGTAATTTTAATTTGTATGTAAGCTTAGGTTAGATTGAGATTCATGTAAGTAAGAGAGAGAGGCTTATGTTGACAGTGACACCGATGTACCCTCATCCTTTCTTCCATCGTTTCTGCAAGCAATAAAAGAAGCATCAGTACAACAATGTTTGTGTGAGTGCCACGATAGTTCATGATGATGTTCTCCTCCTCAAGACTCCGTATCATTTCATTCTTGTTCGTCTTGATGATGTAATGCGACTGGGGACTGAGCTCGATCCTATGGCTTATGCGTTGAACACCTCCGAAGCAAGGTAGAACATGCAAGGGTCCAGGTAAGTCATCAACTAAACTAGGTAAGTATTTCTTTAATCCTCTTTCTTTTCTTTTATTTTTTAGTTTAAATCACCAACACCCACTTCTTTCATCACTTCTTTTCCATTCTTTGAAATAATCATTCTCCATTTTCTCCACCTTCTCCATCTATCGTTTTCTTTCTAACTTAACTATAACTCTTTTTCTCTTTCTTTTTTTAGAACCAAAGAAGAACTTTAACCAAACTTTGTATCTAAAAGAAGACTTACTAAAAAGCTTCCATCGCTAGTCCCTCCTTGTGGATCATGACCCATATAGCCACTTTCTATCGCGGTAGAATTGAGCACTTGCACATCTCTATTTTGAAGTTCTGAAATACTGTATTTTTGTGCAGGTTCAAGCTCAATCAAATTTTTGGCGCCGTTGCGGGGAGGGACGGTAAGTTACTCTCTTTAAAAGTTTACATTTTTGGTTAACTTTCTTCTTTGTTTTTTTTGTACAGATTCAACAACAAGGAACTCTGCTGCAGTGGACATATAAGTGGCCTTGACTCTGCTCAAGAAAGCAGAGCCAAGAAGCCCTCAGATTGCTACAGTCCTGTGGCAAACTGAGTAAACTACTAACCTGTATTTTTGCAGGTTGGCTAAATTGAAAATCTGAATTTCTGTAACATTTATCTCCTTGTTTGACTCACTGTATATATTTTCTAACACAACAGCAAAAAGTTAATTGTAAATGTTAAAAATGATTTAGACTTTGCTTAGGCACGTGCCTATTCATTTCATTTTTTTACTGTTCTGTTGAGGCGTGGAGCCAAGGTATGTGTGCATCACATTTAGTATAAGGTTCATTCTTGTATGATTTCTTGAATGTTACTTTTTCTATATACTTGTACACTGCACTAAATTGACCTAAGGGCTTGTCCTATAAACAAGATAAGGTAGGGAAGTCATTACCCTCCCTTAGCCACAAACAATCTCCTCACTCACTAAACCAAGCCTAACTAAAAATGAGTAGACGTTGGCCTTAGGGACATCTCAGACTCAATTAGGAGATTATCCTAAGGGGGAAAGGTGTTGGAATTTGACCCTGTCAAATCAGTGTTTAGGAAGGGGATTAAGGGCGAAAGCCCGAAGGTTGGTGGTTATTTAATTAAGAATGTCTTTGACGGATAACCTCCCACCAATCTTGCCCTGACCTGGCTGATTAGCTTGTGGTCAAAGTCTGCAATTACTCCCGTGGACAGTCTAACCAGTTAGGAGTCGTCTAGGTCATAGTTCTACCCTAACTTAGTTTAGAATTTTTTCTTTTATTGTTTGCTTATTTGTTTGTTTTTTCTTTGTTTGTATTTTATTGTGTGATATGGCTTATAATAAACTATTTTTTCAATTTTAATAGTAATCCATATTACACACCAATCTCTTTTTTGGATATTACCAACCCGGCATATCATAACTTTAACCAACCTAGTGTGCCGGATTGGTCTTATCTGAATCAATATAACCCATGCCCCAATCTTATAACCATAATTTCCAGAATAATTTCAACTCTTCACAGAGTCAGTGGGGATTCACCCCCCTGAGTCCAATTTTCAACCAACTTGTCCTCCTTATCCACCTAGTCCACAATATTTCCAAGATTCATACTCAGTTTCACCAGTCCAAAATAGAAAACCATCAATTTTGGAAATGAGTATGCGTGAGTCCAAACAAAATCACAAAATCTGATGGACTCACAATTTCACCACCAATTCCAAGACAACACTTCATCTTTACAACAAAACGATGAACAATCAACTATGAAAAGATGCTTGAAGCCATGATCAGGCTCAAAATGCTCGTAATTGTGACATAGATATGATGGTCCAATCTCTACGTTCTCACCGTTTGACCAGTTCTGATGTCGCTAACTATTCTGTTAGAGTTGAAGAGTCATATTGTTTGGAAATCAAGGTTCCATTTTAGAACAATCATTTAAAACTTGCCCAAACTCCAAATTTTGAAAATGATATTGACAGTTTGACAAGTTATTCCTTTCTTGAAATAGAACTTGAGAATGAATATGATCCTGAACCTCAACTTAGTGATTCAATTCTACTTCCTGATTCAATAATGACTCCGGTGTCTTCACCTGATTTCAATCTTTTTCCGAGTCAACATTGGATCCTGTGCCAATTCATCATGAAATTGAATCACCCATCTTTGATGATCATATTGAACTTGACCAATTTACACCTTTTGAAAGTCCTATGACAAATTGGCAAGTTCTCATTTTATGACATTGAACTCAATGAGAAATGTGACCTAGATTCTCAATCTGTGATCCAGTTCAAATTCCCGAATCAATATTGACTGTTTTGTTACCCGACTTGAGTAATATTTTAGAGTCAGTTTGATTCCCACACCTATCATTCTTGAACTTGAATCACCAATATTAAGTCACATTCCATTGTTGGAACTGAATGTGGACTTGAGTTTCAACTTCTTAATTTGGACCCACTTTCTGAGCCAATCTCGACTCTTAAACCTTACTTGACTTAAGTCACTTTCCTGAGTCGGTATTAGTTCCAGTACTTCCTGAGTCCAAGTCAATCATTCTATCTTTTCACACTCCATTTTGGGACAAGGCGGTTGACAAATTTGACTCCGAAATTAATTATGGATTTGGAAATTAGATGGGGTTAAATTTTTAATAAAATCCTTTATGGATACATCATTTTAATGGGTATATTAGAGAGATTTCTGGTGGGTTCCTCCGAACTCCATGCAAAGTCGATTGGGCTGCATTTCGTGGACCAATCAGACCACCATCGGAACCACACCTTAGGGTAGTATTTTCTTCCCTGTCTTCTTTTTCATGCATCTATGCATTAATTCATACATGAGGACAATGCATGAGATAGGTTGGGGGAGGGTTTAACATAACTTAGGTTTTTCTTTTTTTTAAAAAAAACTTTTTGAAAATGGAAACAATATTTGACATATTTTTGTAAGAAATTAAGTCAATTTTAAGGAATAGGAAAATCAAAATTAGGATTTCTTAAATTTGGTCAAAATAAGATTATTTGTTTGATTTTTAGGGTTAGGAAGATAATTTGTCAAAGTAATTTAGTCTTAATTTTTACCTTAATGAAATATGCATACTTCATACACTTACACACTTAGGGTTCAAAAACAAAGATTCTTATGCCTTATATATAAAAAAAAAGAAAAAAATCTATGAAAGATGAAACAATCTAATTATTGATTAGCTAGGTACTTTGGCCTAAGCAAGCCTTAGTATTTATGCGAAGATGATTAGATAAGTTTGAGAAAAAATATATATAAAAATCCTCTTATTAAGCTGGGTATTTGTGCCTAATAAAGCATAAGTATTCATGCCTAAAAGGGGTTCATATAATAAAATCCTTAGTTTTGTTGCCTTATTTGCTCGAGTCCTATGTCCTTGGGGTGTTTTCTTACCGGTGCCCTAAGACCGTTTGGTTTGGGAGTCATCGATTAAAGGCTCGTTACATGGGCAGATTAGAAAGCCTAATAGAACTAAGGAAAATACCACAAAAAAATATATATATATAAATAAATAAGGCATAAGAGTTAGAGTTAATGAACCCTTAGTCAAAATTTTCACGGTCACAAGGTGCATATGACTTATGGTAAAGTAATAGACTAAATGAGAAGTACAATTTGACTCCTTACTTTCATTGATAACAAATTTTTGAATAGAGACTAAGTTTAGGAATGAAAAATTCAGTTTTCCTATAACTTATAGATTACTTAAATCTTACAATTATATTTCAAATATTTTTCTCTTTCAAAATGCTTTTCGAAAATACTAACTCTTTATTTTCCTTTCTTTATGGATTTTGTGGGTGTAATCCACTGAAAACCCTCACGAGACAAAACTCGTCCTATAGGGGAAACCTAGAGGTTTAAGGCTTGTTGTATATGCTCAGTGTAATCGAGTGACCTGCAAAAGTGGTCTAATAATCCTTAGTATAATTTAGTTGTTTTGCTCGAGGCGAGCAAAAGATAGGTATGGGGGTGTGATTGGTCACTAATATTGCGCATTTATTATTCATTTCTCCCACTTATTATAGAATAAAATCTGCATTTTCCTAATTAAATGTTTAATTTATTTGCAGGCCCATTCCTAAAGGAGAGAAGTGAAGAGAAATGAGCCCAAAAGCCTATCAAATTCTGAATTAAATCAGAATTAATTCGAACTCAGTAAATCAGGGCAGATCAGGTCGGTTCAGATCGGTTGAAAACCAGTTAGAAAAATCCCTACAAATTCGATCGTTGAAGCCAAGGATCAACAGCCATTTCGTCAAAATCTCGATTAAAATGCAAATCCAGCTGAAGATAAAGATAAATCGAGAAGCCGGGGAGCACCACAACAGGTGTGGCCACCTGGCCACACCCTGGCCGCGGAAACGTGGCCAAAGCTGCGTTTTCGCGGCTTTGTTGGTGAGTTAGGGGGAGCGTTTGCTCCCCCTATCTTCATACGCTCCTATAGGTGGGGTTTTGCCTATAAATACTGGGATTTCAGAGCCTACAGGGGGACGACCATGCAGAAATAGGAATTAGTCCAGTTTTTCACTCTTTGTAGTATAGATTTTTGTTTTCTTTTTATGTAATTTTATTTTGTTTTTGTAATCTTAGGTTAGATTGAGATTCTGTAAGTAGAGAGAGAAGGTATGTTGAGAGTGACACGATGTACCCTCCTCCTTTCTTCCATCGTTTCTGCAAGCATAAAAGAAGCATCAGTATAACAATGTTTGTGTGAGTGCCAACGATAGTTCATGATGATGTTCTCCTCCTCAAGACTCCGTATCATTTCATTCTTGTTCGTCTTGATAATGTAATGCGACTGGGGACTGAGCTCGATCCTATGGCTTATGTGTTGAACGCCTCCGAGCAAGGTAGAACATGCAAGGGTTCCAGTAAGTATCAAACCAAACTAGGTAAGTATTTCTTTAATCTTCTTCTTTTCTTTTATTTCTTAGTTTAAATCACCAACACCCATTTCTTTCATCACTTCTTTCCATTTTTTGTAAAATAATCATCTCTTTTTCTCCACCTTCTCCATCTATCGCTTCTTTCTAACTTAACTATAACTCTTTTTCTTTTTCTTTTAAGAACCAAAGAAGAACTTTAACCAAACTTTGTATCTTAAAAGAAGACTTACTAAAAAACTTCCATCGCTAGTCCTCCTTATTGATCACGACCCGCATAGCCACTGCTATCGTGGTAGAATTGAGCACTTGCACATCTCTATTTTGAAGTTCTGAAATACTGTAGTTTCTGCAGGTTCAAGCTCAATCAGCGACGGTTCCGTCCAGACTTAATGGAGGCAATTCAGTCAGAAGTCAAAAAACTTATAGACTTGGCTTCATTAGGGAAGAACAACATCCTGATTGGGTAGCCAATATCGTCCCCGTTGCCAAAAGAACGGAAATATCCGGATCTGCATTGATTTTCGCGATCTAAACGAGGCCTGTCCAAAGACGAATTCCCACTTCCAATCACGGATGTCATGATTGATAATACGTGTGGATTCGAGCGAATGTCCTTCATGGATGGATTCTCAGGGTTATAACCAAATCAAAATGTATCCTGATGATGAAAAACATACTTCTTTCAGGACACCACTGGGGGTATACTGCTACACCGTCATGCCCTTCGGACTAAAGAATGCGGGGGCAACATATCAGTGGGCCAGAATGCCATTTTCCACGAACGCATGCGTAAAACGGTGGAATGCTATGTTGACAACATTGCAGTAAAAAGCCGAGCCAAGGGTGATCACATAGCCGATTTGAAGGCTATCTTTGACATCATGCGGGCCCATCAATTGAAGATGAACCACCAAATCCTTCTTGGGGGTGGCCAGCGGCAAATTCTAGGGTTTGTGGTAACTTCCACAGGAATTCATTGGACCCGGAAAAAGGTTCGTGCCATTCAGGAGATGCAACCTCCACAGAATCTCAGAGAAATCAGGGGATTGCAAGGACGATTGGCATACATCCGAAGGTTCATCTCAATCTCTCCGGAAGATGCCAACCCTTACCAAATTAATGAAAAGGGGTCTCGTTCATTTGGGACAATGCTTGCAACAAGCGTTTGAGGAAATTAAACAATACCTCACACAACCACCAGTCCTTCCAGCTCCGGTGTCCGAAAAACCTTTCCTGATATACGTCGAGCAATGGATCATTCTCTAGGAGCTTTACTAGCCCAGAACAATGATCAAGGATACGAGCAAGCAATCTATTATTTGAGTAGAGCCATGATCGTGCCGAACATCGATACAACCCGATCGAGAAGGAATGTTTGGCATTGGTGTTCGCTGTTTAGAAAATGCGACACTATTTGGTAGGCCAAACTATAAAATCATATCAAAGTTTAACCCTTTGAGGCTACTCATGACAAAGCCATCGTCGTTAAACGACGATTGGCAAAATGGGCCATACTGCTATCCCATATGAAATGCGCTTTTATCACAGAAAGCCGTGAAGGGACAAGCGGTGGCGGATTTTCTGGCTGAACATCCAGATCTGAGGGCAACCCAACTTTACGAGGATCTCCCAGACGAGGTCGCTGAAGTTTGCCTAACCCAGACATCTTTTGAAAGACAAGTGTGGCAACTTTTCTTCGACGGTGCATCGAGAACAGGCCCGAAAGGCATATCATAGCAGGAGTGGGGGTAGTACTCGTCTCCCCACAGAACTATGTGATTCCTCGAGCCGTCTCATTAACCAGCCTTGTTCCAACAATGTAGTGGAGTACAATGCCCTTTTGATTGGAATGCAACTCGCCGATGAGATTGGCGTTAAAAATCTCGAGGCATATGGTGACTCTAAACTTATCGTCAACTAAGTTCGGGGGAGTACGAAGTCAGACAAGAAGATCTAGTACCCTATTACAACGTAATGTCCACATGGCCGAGAGGTTCATAAACTTTACATCGACCATGTACCCCGCCGGCAAAATGCGCATGCAGATGCACTGACGTCTCTCGCTGCCTCTTGGAGTAGTAGAGAAAATACTTGTCCACAGCCATGACCTGTATTGCCCAAGAATCGCTTCTGAGGATTACCAGAAGCCGACAGGGAACTGTCAAGTCAAAGAAGCTCTTGAGTCGTCAACCGGCCCAGAGCCTAGAGACTGGCGATTCCCTTACATTGATTATATCTTGTACGGCATCCTGCCTGATAATACCAAAGAAGCTGCTGTCATTAGAAGGAAGCCTCCAAATTCTACTATAATGCGATTATGCGAACACTGTATCGTCGGTCGCATGACGGGATCTTGCTTCGTTGTCTGTCACAAAAAGAGGCGCATGAGGTATTGAAAGAAGCCCATGACGGCATGTGTGGAGCCCATCAACCTGGCCCAAAACTTGGGGATCGATTCCAAAGGTTGGGATATTATTTGCCTAAGATGATCACTAACGCCATCACTTATGCCAAAAGATGTCACGCCTGCCAAGTGCATGGTGATTTCATCCATCAAGCATCAGGATACCTCCACTCTACAACTTCTACCTGGCCATTTGAGATGTGGGGCATGGACGTAGTTGGCCCTATCAGCCCACCATCATCAAAGGATATCGGTTCATTTTAGCCATAACCGATTACTTCTCTAAATGGGCTGAAGCCATTCCTTAAAGGAGGTAAAGTCATCTGATGTGATCAAATTCGTTAAACATCACGTCATCTACAGTTTTGGTGTACCTCGACGAATCGTCCATGACAATGGACCCCAGTTCATCAGTCAGGCTCTCCAGAGGTTCTGCGCTAAGTTCAGAATCCAGAGTGTTTCTTAACAGCATACTACCCCGCCGCTAATGGTCTCGCAGAAGCTTCAATAAGACCATTGGCAAGCTTCTCAAGAAATTCATCTCGAAAAGTCAGCGTGACTGGGACGACAAGTTAGGTGAATGCTTATGGGCCTATCGCACAACTGTTCGAACCCTAACTAAAGCTACGCCATTTTCTTGGTATATGGGTGTGAAGCCGTGCTTCACTAGAAATCCAATTTCATCTCTACGCGTCGCCTTGACAGCAGAGATGACAAAGGAGAAGAAGCATCGACTGCAACTCTAAGAACTGGAAGCCTTAGATGATAAACGTCTGCAGGTCCAACAACAAATCGAGCTCTACCAAGCCCGGATTATCAGAGCCTTCAACAAGAAAGTTAAGGCGCGAACTTTCAAGAAAGGTGACCTTATCTTAGCCGTCAGAAGACCTATGGTAATGACAGATAAGACAAAAGGAAAATTTCAGCCCAAATGGGAAGGACCATTTGTAGTAGAGTCAGTCTACTCAAATGGAGCATATCGCCTCATAACTTCAAACGGTGATACACTCATGATGCCGATTAACGGCAGATTCCTGAAGAAGTACTATCCTTAATAGTTCTTTTCTTCTGATCAAGTTAATATTACACCTCTGATCAAAGCTCCAGATCCAAGAAAAGTTTCTTTCCTTTACTAGGTCACATCACGATAGATCGGTGACAAGCTAATCGGGCACTGACCGTACCATGATGTATGATGTAAATATTGAGAAAGAAACAAAAGGCGAAACTTGGGTTTAGTATTGCTCTATTCATTAACGTCCGACGCCTCCGACGGCTAAGGACAGAGGAAAATGTTGGCTTCTAAGCCCACATAAGTTTTCGACAACTCATCATGCTGAGAGGAATAGCATGGCTAGCCCAACTCAAACGGTAGTTGGTAAAGGCACATCAAATCCGTTGATAGCTGAGGGTTTGCTAAAAATCCTAAGTGGACTTGGTCGCACTCTCTCCTCCAAAATCCTTACCAATTATTATACACAGAATGGTAGGTCTACAAAATACAGTCATTGCTACGTTAACATTATATCTCTTGCAATGAAAAATCTCAGTACTCCCTAGTAAGTACAAACTTACTTGTCTCAACTTTATATGGAGTAGCAAGCCTGCAAATTTGTCAAGTACACTACACCTCTGACACTTTAAACTTCACTTGTCAATTCTCATCAATAGAATGATAAGTCTTCAAAATTACTTATATCGTAAATCAATCACTATCAAGTTAAAATTATATCTCTGACATTTTAAATTCTACTTGTCACTTTTCATCAGTAAATGATAGGTCCTCAAATTGCTCCTATCTCGAGCCAATTTTTGTCAAGTTAGTACCACACCTCTGACAAATTACTGTTAAAGTTTAACATTACACTTCTAACAGTGATTAAGTTGCTGCTAAGTTCAATATTAAACCTCTGACAGTATTTTCCCTCAGACTTCCATATCGAAGCTGAAATGAGCGAATCTAAGTTTAACATTACATCTCTAGCGTCCAGGTCATTGCTAAGTTCAACAATACACCTATGGCCATGACTTTCCCTCGAACTTCCTTGTCGAAGTCGAGATGACCAATGCCAAGTTCAAAATTACACCTCTAGCATTACCCTCACTGCCAAGTTAAACATTACACCTATGACAGTGACACTTTCAGTTTTCCCAAATGAAGTTGGAACACTTTTGAGTTAAGTTAATATTACACCTCTGACTCACACCCTTGTCAAAGTTAACATTACACTTCTGACAAGACTATATTCAACCCGTTAAGTTAATATCACACTTCTAACGGAAAAAGTCCTTCTAGATTCCCCACGAGTCTAGTCTCACTTGTTATCCTCGATCAGAGTAACAAGTCCACTTAAAAAATATTGTTAGGTTAACATTACACCGTAACAGTTTTTTTCACTAAATCCCCAGCTGGGTCTTAGTCAAGTTAATTCCAAACCTCTGATGAAAACTCATCCTCCCCTGGGGGTACAAATTCCACTTGTCATTCTCATTTATAGATTGGCAGGTCCACAAGAATTATCTCACTTCTGTCAAGTTAATATCACACCTCTGACAGCATTGATGAATTTCCTGAAACAAGATTTTTCTACAAACTTTGACTCATTAGGATTATTATCATATTTTAGCAAGTCAAAGATCCTTTACTTCTATCATCTGATTTTCAATGCAAAAAAGGAATTCAACACAATCGAAGAAGACAATGAAAAAGTGTCGCTTGTATTTATATTCAGACGCATGAAAGTGATACAAGATGCTCTCTTATACAATAAGATTGAGTGTTACAATACAGGAGTACAAAGAAGTCCCTCTCTCTCAGTAAAAGGTTGCACTCACTCCCTGAAGCATTCTCACCACTCCAAATACAAGATGTTTGGAAGAGCGCCAAAGAAGGGCTGAGCACTATTGTGACAATCGGATACTGATTACATCATGATGCATTACGTAAACATCGAAGGAGTCCATCGTTAACCAAGAACAATGGTGTTTCTTGAGGTCGAAATGCAGCAAAGCCTTCTGATTCCACCCGACCAACTGGTGTAGGTCATAATCCTTCGTTGATGAACATCTCAACCACCAGAAAGTCATCCAATGAACATGAATTTTTTGTCGATGTCACTTCTGGGGTAAGATTGGTGAAGGGAGAATCCGAGACCTTACAGGTGACGTCCTCTTTCCCGTGACCTGCAAAGAGGACCATACCCGCCACCATACCCACTGTGACCATGATGAACCCGGGGGCATTGCTGGTGCGTCATATCCAATGAGGTCTTGACGGATGTCATCTGTCGCGCAAATCCTCATCTCCCATAAACAGGAGCCTTGACTTCTCCTCCAGTTCTCGACCATCGAACGAGTTCGCTGGCCGATATATTCTCCCAAGGGCCCAGCGAATGTGCAAAAGACTGATTAAGGCTACCTGCGGGAAGTAAAAACCAGAGGGTTAGAATTCTAAAACAGAAAGACTGAAGAACAGACGCGGCTATAGCTGTAAACTTCAGACGCAGGGATGACCCACGCAGAAAGTCAAAATTCTATTACGACAGAAACAGACGCGTCGAGGTTGTGGACTTCAGATATACACAGATTTGAACGCGGTCAAGTTTTAGGCCCGCGTCTAAAATATGAGAGGCGAAGAGAACCAGACGCGAAAATTGCCACATCCTTGTTTGAGAAACAAGGGTTGCTACATCCAAGTCTGAAGCCCTCGGCCAGAATTAAAATTCTTTTAAGTCAACAACCTCAAACGCGAGCTCGCGTTTCACGGTCCAGATACAGAGTTCATCACACTTGCGTCTAGAGGACTTTGAGTTAGAGTTCAGACTCAATCAACTCGCGCTTCATCAAGAAGTCTAAAAGGCGCGACTTCCAAATAATGGGCGCACCAATCAGGCTTCAAGAGAAGGTTAAGAGAGTGAATCTCTTCAAGGGACAGCAAAATCGAAACTCAAGTGGGCTGAGTATTTCATGGTGACAATTAATTCCTACCCGCAGAAGAACCCTCTAGAGGTTGAACTTTCTGCATCAAGGCGCGATATAAAAGGTACTAAGAGGGACGCTTTTGATCTTGAAATCACTTGACAGTGATAATCTTCAGGAAAGATTAGAGAAAAGCATGAAAACTTTGAGTCTTCGCTGTCCATGGGGGTACATCCCATTGAAGGAAGAAGATTAAGTCAAGATGAAGGCCCTTGGAGCGCCTGCTCTCAAGGGGAAACAGTCTAAGAAATGGACTGTTAAGGGGGCGAGGCCTATTTATAGGCCAGCCATAAGGCCTGTAATTAATGGCGTAAAAATCAGAGCCATCGGCCTTAATTCCCGCACGAACATCGACGCCCAATAAAGAGCTGACGCGTGGATTGCCGCTTCGGGAAATATCGGAGGACGCGACTCCCCAATCGTCAACGCCGACTTGGCATTTAAAGATTTAACGTCAAAGCCCAATAAAGAGCTAACGCGTGGGTTGCCACTTCGGGAAACATCGAAGGTCACGAGTCCCTAATCGTCAATGCCGACTTGGCATTTAAAGATCTAACAAGATCTTTAAGATGAAGCTGCATGTGACGCTTGGAGGTTGCGTCAAGCACAGATTCAAAGGTCGCGTCCTGAGATCCGCGTCCTTTCACGAACCTGAAAAACTACGTTCCTTTCAGTCCTTTCGGAAGGGCTACGACTGCGTCTCTGGGAATGATTCAGAGTCGCGTCTCCTCAGCGAATTGGACCCATTCAGAGGTTGCGTCCTGAGTCTACATCAACTTGAAAGCTGCGTTCTGAAGCTTGCGTTCTCAACGACCAGAGAAGGCCCATGTCGTTCTCGAGGAGTCCGGAACTGCGTCTCCATTGCGAAACGAAAGTCGTGCCTTCATTATAAACTCAATACAGCCTGAGCTTGCGCCTTATCAAGGGTCCAGAGACGCGTCTCTACTGAGCTAGTGCCGCATCCCCATCAATTAGCTGAGATCCATGCGTCAGTTTTTGAGGAGCCTAAGACCGCGTCTCCACTGCATCGTGACAGAATCAAGGGCCGCGTCTACGGATCTGCATCTTCTCATCAATATGAAGGCCGCATTTCCTTTATAAAGAACACAAATTTGCGTTTCAGGATAACGCCCTTTTGTCCTTAATCCAGAGCTACGCACTTATCAAAAAGGAAGGTTTGCGCTCTTCCTTGATAAGCTTGAACGGCGTCTTCAGTAATGGCTTAGGGCCGCGTCCCCCAGGATCGCGTCTCCATTATGAATGAAAACCGCGTCTCGCTCAAGAACTCAGTTCAGCCTGAGTTTATTATTCATGGCCGACTAAAGACTACGTTTTATAAACAGTCAAAGAGTACGGTTATGAAAATTGAGTCATCCACAGCAAGTAAAGAACTTGAAAAGATGAAGATGGAGCAAAATTCAAAGACTTTTATTGTTTGATTCAAAAATGGTAAAAGTAATACAGACACTCTTGACAAATAGAGTGTTAAAAATAAAGGTGAACCATACAAAAAGGAGAAGGTTAATAATCTTGCTTCGCCAAAGAACGAATTGTTCCCGGAGATGATGCATCTCGTGCTGGCGTGCCTTTTAGCCTCCACCAGAGCTTAGACCCGCAGGTCCTCTTCAGACAAAAATCTCTTCGCAGCTAGTTGCGCTTGAAGAGACTCCAATCTGGAGGAATGAGCAGAGAGGTTTTCTTCAACCTGTGTCTCGGCAGTTTTCCAGCTCCTCCAGCCTTTTTCTAGCAGCGACAAGCTTCTGCCCATTGGTCTCGATCAAGGCTTGCGCCCTGGCGATAGTAGCTCGAGCAGTGATAATAACCTGCTCTGCACTATGTATGACGATTTCAGATTCCTTGGAATCGCCAATCAGCCTTTGATGGTCAGCTTGGAAATGCTGGAGATGGAGGGCCTCTTTAGCTATTTGTTCCTCCATCTCCTTTCGCACATGTTCTGAGCGGCAAGAAGTTTACTCAGAGTTATCCGGGCCTCATTTACTGAGCCAGCATTCTCCAGAGTCTTGAGCTCCTTCAGGTGGCTCCCCAGCTGCTCCACCAGCATCAGGCATGCCTTAGCCTGCGAAGGACTCCCAGTATGACCAATATTATCGATCTGATTTCGAGAAGCATTCGGGCAAACTCGGAAGAGCTGCCCCAGAAAGGATGAGGTCAATACAAGATCTCATGGATGTAAAAAATTGCTGCACCATTTGACGTGCTAGCTCTTTCATCATGTCGTTAGCTGGAGATAACCCTGCTGATGCACTCCCAGACCCCCTTTCCATGATAGCGTGAGAGACGGGAATCGGTTCATCTTGCGCAGGAGTGAGGCCAACGATAGGTTCGTCAGGTACTGAGTAGTCATCGATAGCTCTGGGACGGTTATTGTCGTAGCGGCCTCCACTGCGATAGGAGTAACAGCAAACCTTGTAGGTACACCTACAGGGGGGGTGAATAGGTGTACGGCTAATCTAATGAACAAAATGCGGAAATTAAAAACTAAAATGCAACACACTTAATGTAACTAACGAGTGTAACCGAATTTCCGGTGAAGGGCTCTGGACTAACTCCTCTTGATTCCTCTGAATAAGAGTTGAGGCTCTATATGAAGCTCTCGTGGTTAAACACAAGTAAGGCACACAAACACACAAGCATGTATATGATATGGCAATATGAATCAATGCACAAAGTAATAGAGAGAGAGTTAGAGTCAATGGATCAAACGCAAACACCAAGATTTGTTTCGAGGTTCGAGCTACTGCTCTACGTCCCCGCCTTCACACAGAAGGATTTCCAATCCACTAACTTGTCCACACAGGACTCGCACACAGGGAATCTCCACTGAGGATTTGGTACAATACAACCGGGAGTACACAACTCCTCTCTCAATCGAATACAACCTTTCACTAGAGGCAAGGCACAATCCACAACAAACACCTCTACACTTAGAGGGTTAGGCACTTAGCCAATACAAAACAATCACCTCACACTTGAGGGATTCCAACACAAACTCCACCTCTCATTAGAGGGAGCCAAACACCAATGTCCACCTTTCACTAGAGAGAGCCAACCACCACTCCAAAATCAACCTCTACACAAGAGGGATACCACAAATAAGGAGGGTTAACAACTAGGTGATCACAAAGACCACAAACAATCTTTTCCCACAAAAATAAAGATCCTAATAGATAGGATAGAATGATATGGCTCAAGTGTGAAAAATCAAGATGTTGGAAATCAAATCACAAGGAAAAATACTTGGGAAATTAACTTAGTATTTGATAGAAATGAAGAACAAAGCAAATATCCCAAATCTATATTTTTTTCTTTGATTTTTCCAACTCTTGAAAACAAATAAAGAATGATCTTTAAAACCAATAAACTCTTTTGAAAATAAGCTTTTAAAAACACTAGAGAGTAGGAAATTTTTTGGTCAAAAATTCTTACCAAAACCCACTACAAATGGGGTATAAATAGCCCCCAAAAGAATTCTGCCCGTTGGCAGCAGAAAGGTCAATTTGACCTTCCGGTCGACCGGCCAACGGTCAAATTTCTGACCGTTTAGCCTACCGGTCGACCGCCCGGTCGACCGGGCCCTGAACCAGAGAGCAACGGCTCTCTGGCCGTCGACCGCCCTGTCGACCGGGGCAACCTGAGAGAGGGTTGCCTTCAGTCGGTCGACCGGCCAACTGATATGGCCTTGTGCACGTTCTTGTGCACGTCCGGTCGACCAGCTCCTGGTCCGGTCGACCAGTCGGTCGACCGGTCGGTCGACCGCCAAAGCCTAGCAGGCTGAAAATAGGATTTGAAAACTAGGTTTTAAATACCAAATAAATCCCATAAAATCTCTAAAAATCCACAAAAATAGTTTCAGTATAATACTTTGATATACAAACATGTGTGAAATAATTCAACAAATATTTCAAACAATTTGAACTATTTTTGTGTTATGAAAATTTTGCCGAAAACCAAAATCCGTATTTTCCAAAACTTGAATTTTGAATTGAAAATTCGTTTTGTCCAAAACTCATCCAAATACAAAAACATGATATTGAAACAACTTTTAGGCATGTAGTATATGGATATAATCCAATATACATGAAGGATATATATATCAATGTTTTTAACTTTAAATCCGAAATTAAGTTTTGTTAAAATACCAAAACACCAAACTCATGAAATAGACTATCAAACTCAGTTTGTTTAAATAGATGAAGCATATATGTATATAGAACAAATATAATATACATAAAACCATGTAAACTTGTATTGATTCAATCTATTCATGAAAATCAAGATCGGTTAAACCAAAAACCGAAAACCAATAAACATGAAACTTAAACACGTGTGGTGTTGTGAACTTGAGCATATCACACTATCTAATCTTTAACAATGGATCTAAAACATAAACTAAACTATGTACCGAGGTCTTCTTGTAGAGCGCCATCTCCAAGTCGACTCGATCCAAACCGTGATCCACCGAGCTTGACTCCAACGAGTGCTAGATATAATTTTGACGCTCGGGCTCTTGAATCACCATGTGAAAAGCTCCAAAACACCTTTGTTGAAGCTAATCACCTACTAATATCTTGATTAGAGATCTGAAACTAAACATCACAAGATTATTAGTAAACATAACTACATGAGTTAATCATCATCAAAATTAGAGTGGAAGGCCTCTGGGCCAACAATCTCCCCTTTTTGATGATGATAAAACTCATGGAGTTATATATGCATGGATTAAAGTTAAGCTTCAAAGAAGCTCCCCCTTAACTCATGCATAGCAATAAATAATAAATATGTGCAATGAATATTAAATATGAATATGCATCAACATGCATAAAATAATGAAATGAACATGCTCTTGATACCAAATAAAAAACATGCTCTTGATACCAAATATGAAATGCATCAACATGCATAAAACAAGCTCTTGATACCAAAATAAATTATTTCTTCTTTTCATAAACAAGTTCTTAAAATAATGTTCTTGATACCAATAAAAAACAAACTATGTTTCTAGATACTAGTATTCATGTTCTTGATACAATATCAACAAAACATAAAACAAACTTCTTGATACCAATATAAACATGCATAACATAAAAATATGCATATAAACTCAAATACTTCTCCCCTTTTTTGTCAATCATCAACAAAGGGTCAAAGAAAACCAATAAAACATATTCTTCCCTTTTTGTCCGAAACAAAAAAAATACTTCAAGGGGTGAAATCAAAACCAATATGATACCAATTAAAAAATATCAATGTAGTGCATCACGATACCAAAATGTAAGTGAACACATAGGTAAACCAACAAAAAATCTTGATTACCAAAATGAAGAAACCAATCAAAATTTTGATACCAAAATGAAAGATATATAGATAATCTTGATTACCAAATTGTAAGTAAACAAATAAACAATCTTGATACCAATTGTAAAAATTAGTACCAATTGAAAACATTATACACTTTTTGATATCACTATGAAAAACATAAACCAATTGTAAGATATTTTTCATTTATCAATGTAAGTATTTTTCATTTGGAGCATATGATACCAAATTAAAATCAATATTAATTTTTCAATCATTTTTCATCATAAAATATGGGAGTGAAAAACCAAAGGTAAACAAAATACCAATTGAAAGATGAAATATGAATTTTCTCCCCCTTTATGAAATACCAAATAAAATGATGCATAAGCTTGTATTAGGATACCAATTGAAAACTAATCAATTGAAATATGATATGCATTAAAAATCAAGCTTAGCATAACTAAAATTTGTGCTCAAAGATATAGAGATATAGTAAGCACAAATAAAACATATATATATGAGTATACCAAAAAGAAGTGTCAATATTGATACCAATTGAAAAGATCCAATGATACCAATTGAAACTATAATTAGAATTAAGTGTATAACTCATACTTCCTATCGCCCATTTCGTGCACATGATTTAAATGATTTTCAATAAAGAGCATACAAGCATGGTCGCCCAATCAACCGCCCTTGGATGGGTAGGGGTTTTCAAAAATAAGTTTGAAAATATTATAAAACATTTGAAAACTCTACCAAAGCGAAGAATACGGACTAGTTATATGAAAAAATTATAAACTAGTACGAAATCCTTCAAGCAAGGAATAAAACAACATATATTTCATGAAAAACATGTAGATCACATGATCACCAAACACTCAAAATCTATATAGCACAAATTGTACTCATGAAAACAAAATCATGAGAAAACATTAAACAAAGTGAGTGTTTAAGTGTTATGTGAAACACATTATCATGAAAATAAGCAATCAAGCTCAATGAAATTCCTTAAAACATGAAACACAAGAAAATCATCAAAATTATAATCCTTCAAGGTATATGTATGTCATGTACAAACTAAAGAATACATAGATATCCAAATATAAACGAGTCCACAAAAGTATATGCATGAAGGCAAGTGGCTCAAGGATGTATATGTATAACCAATAGTTTGGACAAAATTGACATATACATGAAGTTAAAAATAAACATGAAAAACATGTATAAAATGAGAATACAAGTCAAATGCATGAATCATCAAAACTAGACTATACTAGTACATCTAATGGTACAAATGAGCGTTCAAGAACAAACATATTGTTGGCCCAAGGTCACAATCACCCTTGTTTAGTGTATTTTGATGATTACAAAACATATTAGTTATTTGTACTAATAACAATTGTTGTTTAAGTGTGTTTCAGGTTTATTATCATACTAGAAGTACTCTCACTCAAATACAAGGCTTTTGGACTCAAGACAATTCAATTGGGCTCAAGTTGCAATATTGAAGATCAAGTGAAGATAGCCCACCTTGAAGAATAGCTTTGAAGTCCTTTAGAAGTTTGTAAGTTTAGTATGTTAAAGTTTGAATATAGGAAATTTGGCTCTAGGATTTGCACACACTCTTGTTTCATGTATTTCCTATGTTTTGAAAATAGTTTTTGAAAATGGTTATTTCTAAGTTTTATGCCTTAGTTTATATATACATGTACCAAAGCTTTATATCCTGAAAAACTTGTTTAAAACATGTGTATAAACTATTTTCTGCATAATACTTAGCTATATGTATTTTTAAAATATTTATCAAAATTTTTCTAACTCAAAACAGCCCTGTTTTTTCAGTGTCAGGCAACATCGGTCGACCGGCCCGGTCGACCGGCGCTGTGCCTGGACATGCACTGTTTGTGCATGTCCGTCGGTCGACCGGACCGGTCGACCGACAGAGAGCATTCTGCTCTCGGGAATTTTCGGTCGACCGGACCGGTCGACCGGAAGAAGGAAACTGTGTTTCCTCCTTTTTGGTCGGTCGACCGGACCGGTCGACCGGGAGCCAACGGCTACTTCCAGCTGGCCTGGCGGTCGACCGGACCGGTCGACCGCCAAGCCTGCAAAATAGCAACGGCTCTTTCCTCTTTGGGATTTTCTGAAAATCTGTTTTCTTTTTCTGTTTTAACAGACTTTTGGAGAGTTGTTGGGGTGCTTTTGCAGGTTGAATTAGGTGTAAAGAAAATGTTTTTAACTTATTTTCAACCCTATAAATAGAGGAGAAGTCTCTCCTTCATATTACTTAGAAAAATTCCTCAAGTTTTGTTGTTTTCAAAAGAGAAAAGAAAAATAGTTTGAAGCTTTCAATTCCAACTCTTTCAAGTTTGTTTTTCAGTTGTGTTTGATTCTCTATATCACTCTACAACTGAAAGTTTTCTCACCACACTTCATAGAGCCAAAAATCCTATACTCATTCTATAGTGAAGTTGTAAATTGAAGTGAGAGTGTTTGTAAAAGATTGAGAAAAAGTATAGTGATCAAGTTGTGATCACTTTGTTCTTGTAATTCCTTCTTGTGGAGCAACCTCTTCGGTAGAGGTCCTTTGTATTCGGTGGAGCTCGGTGCTCGGTCTTCGGTAGACCAATTGTAAAGGCATCCTCGGTGGATAGTGAAACCCTTCACGGAGGTGAAGGCGGGGACTAGAGCAAGTGTGCTCGAACCTCGAAACAAATCATCTTGTTTGCGATTGCCTTTGCGTTATTCTTGCTTTACATTTCTCTTGTTTTATATTGCCTTGAATTATTTGCTTGAGAACTAACCCTCTACTTGTGAAATCTTGTGTTGATTACTTTTACTTGCTATACTTGTTGTGTTACATTGTGAGCATTTCATTTTCATCATCATACTTGGCATTGATCAATCACACCTCAATACAACACGGTTGCATTGCGCACCTCTAACCCATTTAAGGGGAATTGGGAGGAGGAGTTCAGAACCTCGCAAGGGGTATTCGGCTCTTAGTCGTGTTTTTGAGAGATTGTTGCATCACTCATTTCATTAAAGTTTAAAAAGATCATTAGATTAGCATTCACACCTATTCACCCCCCCTCTAGGTGTTTTTCAATTGGTATCAGAGCTTGGACTCTAGGATTTGGTTTAACCACCTTAGAGAAGATCCTAATTTGCTAATCATTTCATTCATATTCATATAGTAAAAAATGGCCGATGGAATTAAAACCCCTCCTAAGTTTGATGGACTTAACTTTCCCATATGGAAAGTTAAGATGACCGTGTTTTTGCAATCTCTAGGTAGCCGAGTTGCAAAGGCCGTGACTAAGTCCTTTAGTGTACCCCCCGGTGACGAATCCACTTGGTCCGAAATAGAGACTAAGGAATTCGATGCCAATGCCAAAGCTCACTATGCACTTCTTCAAGCCCTAAATGATGATGACATAGCTAGGGTTATACATTGCAAATCCGCATTTGAGATTTTGTCACACTTGATAGTCACTCATGAGGGGACCTCACAAGTAAAGAAGGCTAAGATTGACCTTCTTCGGTCTCAATATGAAACATTTAGCATGCAAGAAAATGAAACCATAGATGATATGGTTACAAGATTTACCAAGATTACTAATGGACTCTCTTCCTTAGGTGAAGATATCAACAATGATCAAAGAGTAAGGAAGATCATCCGGGCTCTTCCTCCTTCATGGGAAGTTAAAGCTACAACCTTGAAGGAACTCAACGACAATGAGAGATGGAGCTCATAGGTCTCATTGGGAACCTCAAAACCCATGAGATGGAAAGGAAAGCAAGGGAGGACATGGCTCCTACCAAGAAGAAGACCATCGCCTTCAAGAGTCAAGCTACACACTCCGATGAAGATGATGAAGAAGAAGATGATGAGGAGCTCTCACTCCTTGTTAAGAATGTCCGGAGGATGTACAACAAGGCGAAGTACCAAGGTAGAAGGAGATGGCAAGGAGGCAAAGAAGAAAGAAAGATCATATGCTTCAATTGCCAAAAACCGGGACACATTGTGGCGGAGTGTCCGGAAAAGGCTAAGCCCTCCACTTCAAAGAAGCCTTACAAGAAGAAGGCTATGAAGGCAACTTGGGATTCGGAGACCGAATCCGAGGAAGAAATAGACACCGCCAACATGTGCTTCATGGCCAATGAAAGCACAAGCAAGGTAACCCCTTCCACTCCTTTTGATGATGAACTCTCCATGGATGAAATAGGAGAAGCTTTTGTTGAGTTATCACAAAATTATGATTTCTTAAAGAAAAAGTATTTAAAAATGAAAAAGGAAAATGAATCTTTAAGTTTTCAAGTTTTTACTCTTACAAAAGAAAAGGATGAGTTGGTTTCCACTTTGGCCACTACCAAAAATGATTTTGAAAAATATAAGATCTCTTGCAAAGGTAAGGCCCCACTAATTGACTCAAATGAAGTTTCTATGCTTAAGGAAAGATTAGATTCATTAAGTGTTATTTTGAAAGATTGTGAGTTTAACAAGAAGAAAATTGAGGCTATGTTTCCTAAGAAACAAGCCCCAAGAAAAATGCTCATGCTCATGTTCATGTTCATGCTACACAACCTAAACAACATGGCAAGACCCCAAAACATGCTCACACTACACATCATGCTTTCATGTATAGAAAAGTGTACTCATGTTCACATTGTGGGAGGAAAGGACACTTAGCTAATTTTTGTTATGATAGACTAAGTGCATCACATCATAATGTTTGGGTTCGTAACACTAACTTTCAAGGACCCAAGAAAGTTTGGGTACCAAAGTCAACAATTGTTTTAAATGATGTAGGTACTTTCCAAAGCCCAACGACGTAGAGGTTGTGGTATCTTGATAGTGGTTGCTCAAGGCACATGACTTGGGACATCAACAACTTTGCAACCCTATCAAGATATCATGAAGGTGGCACCGTCACCTTCGGAGATGACGCCAAGGGTAAAATCATCGGTATTGGTAATGTAAAACTTGGCACCTCTCCTTTAATTGAAAATGTTGTTTTAGTTGATGGCCTCAAGCATAATCTCTTGAGTGTTAGTCAACTTTGTGATAAAGGTTTTGATGTTGTTTTTGATAATGTTGCTTGTAAAGTTATTGATAGAATTTCTAATGTTTGTGTATTTTCCGGTTTTCGTGAAAGTAATGTTTATATGATTGATATGTTAAATATGTCTTGTAATATTACTTGTTTGAAAGCCCTCGATGATGACTCTTGGTTGTGGCATAGGAGATTAGGGCATATTTCTTTTGATCACATTTCTAGGTTAAACACAAAGGAAATGGTGAAAGGTATTCCTTGCTTGAATTTGAAAAGGACCGAGTTTGTGACGCATGTCAATTTGGGAAACAAACTAAGTCTTCTTTCAAGTCAATTAAGGATATCATGACATCACGTCCTTTGGAGTTAATCCATATGGATCTTTTTGGCCCAACACAAACCAAAAGTCTAAGTGGGAATAGATTTGCTTATGTTTTGGTTGATGATTTTTCTAGATTCACTTGGGTTTTCTTTCTTGAACATAAAAGCCAAGCATTTTCTTATTTTCAAATTTTTAAGAAAAGAGTTGAAAAAGAAAAAGATGTTTCGATTTTGAGAATAAGAAGTGATAGAGGAGGTGAATTCATTAACCAACCCTTTACCACTTTTTGTGATGAACATGGAATAAAGCATGAACTTTCTTGTCCTAGAACTCCACAACAAAATGGAGTAGTTGAACGGAAAAATAGAACATTACAAGAGATGGCTAGGACAATGCTAAGTGAATATGGTCTACCACATTATTTGTGGGCCGAGGCCGTAAATACATCATGCTACATATCTAATCGTGTTTTCTTGTGTAAAATACAACTAAAACTTCTTTTGAAATGTATTTTTCTAGAAAACCAAATGTTTCTTATTTCAAAGTTTTTGGATGCAAATGTTTTGTTTTAAATACTAAAGATAATTTGGGAAAATTTGATCCTAAATCTTATGAGGCTATTTTTGTAGGTTACTCAAATACTAGTAAAGCTTATAGAGTTTTCATTAGATCATCTTTGACTATTGAAGAGTCTATTCATGTTAAGTTTGAGGAATCTAACAAGTTTGTTAAGAATGTTGTAGAAATAGATGCTTTGCATGAAGGCTTGGAGAAAGTCACCTTGGAGGATGCTTCTACCATGGGAGACAAGCCAAAGGATGATGATGGAAGTGAAGCCAAAGTGGAAGAGGCCCAAGGAAATGAACATCAAACAAATGAGGTGGAGCCTACTCAACCACTACCTAAGGATTGGAGATTCAATCCTCATCATCCCAAGGACCTCGTCATAGGTGAAGTATCAAAAGGGGTAACTACTCGCTCTAAAATTCAAGATTATTGTGGCCACTTTGCATTTATTTCACACATAGAACCCAAAAATGTGCTCGAAGCCGAGGCCGATTCATATTGGTTGCTAGCCATGCAAGAGGAGCTCAATTAATTTGAGCGCAACCAAGTTTGGCACCTTGTTCCTAGGCCCCACAATAGACCAACAATTGGTACTAAGTGGATCTTTAAGAACAAGTTGGATGAATCGGGTAATGTAGTTAGAAACAAGGCTAGGTTAGTTGCCCAAGGTTACACTCAATCGAAGGGATCGATTTTGAAGAAACCTTTGCACCCGTAGCACGGCTTGAAGCCATACGGATGACACTAGCATTTGCCTCATATAAAGATTTCAAATTATTTCAAATGGATGTTAAAAGTGCTTTTCTAAATGGATTTATTGAAGAGGAGGTGTATGTTGAACAACCCCGGGTTTGTTGATCCTACACATCCGGATTTTGTTTTAAATTAGATAAAGCTCTTTATGGTTTAAAACAAGCCCCTAGGGCTTGGTATGAAAGACTTTCTTCATTTTTGATTTCAAATGGTTTTAAGAAAGGTAAAATTGATACAACTTTGTTTACAAAACATGTAGAAAATGACATTCTTATTGTGCAAATTTATGTAGATGATATTATTTTTGGTTCTACTAATGAATCTCTTTGCAAAGCTTTTGAGTCATGCATGAAGGATGAATTTGAAATGTCTATGATGGGGGAGCTCAACTATTTCCTTGGACTCCAAATCAAGCAAAGGAAGGATGGGATCTTCATCAATCAAGCCAAGTACACAAAGGAACTAATCAAAAGGTTTGGGCTTGAAGATCAAGAGTAAGCAAAACTCCCATGGCAACAACTACAAAGCTTGACAAGGATGAACAAGGTAAAAGTGTAGACATTAAACTTATAGAAGCATGATTGGTAGCTTGCTTTATTTGACGGCTAGTAGGCCGGATATTATGTTTTCCGTTTGTCTTTGTGCACGTTTTCAATCTTGTCCTAAAGAATCTCACATAATAGCGGTTAAACGCATAATTAGATACCTTAAGGGCACTATTGAAATGGGTTTATGGTATCCTAAAACCGGATTATTTGAAATGAAGAGTTTTTCGGATGCCGACTATGCGGGTTGTAGGGTAGATAGGAAGAGCACAAGTGGAACATGTCAATTCTTAGGTAATTGTCTTGTATCTTGGTCTTCCAAAAAGCAAAATTCGGTAGCCCTATCAACCGCCGAGGCGGAGTATGTTGCGGCCGGAGCTTGTTGTGCACAAGTTCTTTGGATGAAACATACTCTCCTTGACTATGATTTACACTTTGATCATGTTAAAATATTTTGTGATAATACTAGTACTATTCACATGACAAAGAATGCAAATCAACATAGTAAAACCAAACACATTGACATTAGGTATCACTTTCTTAGAGATCATTATGAGAAAGGTGATATTGTTATTGAATATGTTTCTACCGATTTTCAACTTGCCGATATTTTTACTAAACCTCTAGATTATGCTAGATTTTCATTTATTTGTGGTGAGTTGAATGTTTGTATTATAGATTCTTAAAATTACAATTGTTTTTTTTTTAACCCTTTTTGATGTATGACAAAAAGGGGAGAATAAGTTTGTTGATATTTGGAAAATAAGTGTTTTGATATTTGGAAAATAAGTGTTTAAATTTAAACTTTCTAAGTTTGATACTATTTGAGCTTCAATTCATGAAGAAAAAGAAAGTTTGTGTTTATTTGAGTTTTTGGACAAAACTATTGTGTTTGTTAAATGCTTTATGTATGCTTACATAGCTTTTCATATTCATGATAAATACATAGCATTGTTTGAGGGGGAGCTTTCCAAGCTTTTCCTCCTTTATTTGTTTCAATAACCTATATGTTTTGTCATCATCAAAAAGGGGGAGATTGTTGGCCAAGGTCACAATCACCCTTGTTTAGTGTATTTTGATGATTACAAAACATATTAGTATTTGTACTAATAACAATTGTTGTTTAAGTTTGTTTCAGGTTTATTATCATACTAGAAGTACTCTCACTCAAATACAAGGCTTTTGGACTCAAGACAATTCAATTTGGGCTCAAGTTGCAATATTGAAGATCAAGTGAAGATAGCCCACCTTGAAGAATAGCTTTGAAGTCCTTTAGAAGTTTGTAAGTTTAGTATGTTAAAGTTTGAATATAGGAAATTTGGCTCTAGGATTTGCACACACTCTTGTTTCATGTATTTCCTATGTTTTGAAAATAGTTTTTGAAAATGGTTATTTCTAAGTTTTATGCCTTAGTTTATATATACATGTACCAAAGCTTTATATCCTGAAAAACTTGTTTAAAACATGTGTATAAACTATTTTCTGCATAATACTTAGCTATATGTATTTTTAAAATATTTATCAAAATTTTTCTAACTCAAAACAGCCCTGTTTTTTTCAGTGTCAGCAACATCGGTCGACCGGCCCGGTCGACCGGCGCTGTGCCTGGACATGCACTGTTTGTGCATGTCCGTCGGTCGACGGACCGGTCGACCAACAGAGAGCATTCTGCTCTCGGGAATTTTCGGTCGACCGGACCGGTCGACCGGAAGAAGGAAACTGTGTTTCTCCTTTTTGGTCGGTCGACCGGACCGGTCGACCGGGAGCCAACGGCTACTTCCAGCTGGCCTGACGGTCGACCGGACCGGTCGACCGCCAAGCCTGCAAAATAGCAACGGCTCTTTCCTCTTTGGGATTTTCTGAAAATCTGTTTTCTTTTTCTGTTTTAAACAGACTTTTGGAGAGTTGTTGGGGTGCTTTTGCAGGTTGAATTAGGTGTAAAGAAAATGTTTTTAACTTATTTTCAACCCTATAAATAGAGGAGAAGTCTCTCCTTCATATTACTTAGAAAAATTCCTCAAGTTTTGTTGTTTTCAAAAAGAAAAGAAAAATAGTTTGAAGCTTTCAATTCCAACTCTTTCAAGTTTGTTTTTCAGTTGTGTTTAATTCTCTATATCACTCTACAACTGAAAGTTTTCTCACCACACTTCATAGAGCCAAAAATCCTATACTCATTCTATAGTGAAGTTGTAAATTGAAGTGAGAGTGTTTGTAAAAGATTGAGAAAAAGTGTAGTGATCAAGTTGTGATCACTTTGTTCTTGTAATTCCTTCTTGTGGAGCAACCTCTTCGGTAGAGGTCCTTTGTATTCGGTGGAGCTCGGTGCTCGGTCTTCGGTAGACCAATTGTAAAGGCATCCTCGGTGGATAGTGGAAACCCTTCACGGAGGTGAAGGCGGGGACTAGAGCAAGTGTGCTCGAACCTCGAAACAAATCATCTTGTTTGCGATTGCCTTTGCGTTATTCTTACTTTACATTTCTCTTGTTTTATATTGCCTTGAATTATTTGCTTGAGAACTAACCCTCTACTTGTGAAATCTTGTGTTGATTACTTTTACTTGCTATACTTGTTGTGTTACATTGTGAGCATTTCATTTTCATCATATACTTGGCATTGATCAATCACACCTCAATACACACGGTTGCATTGCGCACCTCTAACCCATTTAAGGGGAATTGGGAGGAAGGAGTTCAGAACCTCGCAAGGGGTATTCGGCTCTTAGTCGTGTTTTTGAGAGATTGTTGCATCACTCATTTCATTAAAGTTTAAAAAGATCATTAGATTAGCATTCACACCTATTCACCCCCCCTCTAGGTGTTTTTCACATATATAGTCTATTTGTGGCTTACTAGTTGTACAAGTATATATCCTAGTTTTAATGAAAACTAACATTCAAATAAGTAATCAAAACATGAAGCATAGAAATCAAAACAAGAAATGCAAATGTTTAAACAAAAACTCATTTGATCAGTATGTAAATGCACATGCATTAGATCTAGGACATACACATTAGATAAACTAAAGTGAGAACACAAATATAAATCCATATGAACATGGGTGTCTCAAATACTAATCATGTATATCACTAATCTAAACATTATGGCATATAACATACTAATCAATAAACATGACATGCTATAAATGAATGATCTAAAAGCATGCAAACATAATGGGAGTTAGAGATTGTTACCAAAACCGAAAAGGCACATCTCCATATCTCCAAACCAAGGTTGTCCTCCCACCAAACTCCCTTGAAAGTGATGCATCCAAATTGTCCTCTTTAAGCTCGGAACGCATCCACCTCAAAGCACCATCGCTCTCACGCCATGCGAGAGCCCACACCTATATCAAATACAATAGGGCTGGTCTTTGGTACCCACACTCTTTTGGGTCCATGGGGGTTAGCTTCTTTCCTAACCCAAACAAACTTAGTTGCTAAATTTACATCATGTATCTTATCATAGCAAAATTTAGCAAGGTGGCCCTTACGTCCACAATGTGTACAAGTGTACACATGAGCATACATCGTGTTATGGGAGTGACCGTGAGAAGCATGTGTATGCCGTGGTTTGTGTGCATGCATATTTGAAATTTGTTTCTTGCGAAACATGGATTCCAACCGTGTATGGTTCATGGCACAATGGCTCAAAGTGGAGCCTAAACAATCCACACTCTTCTTTAACAAACATATATCATTATCAATCTTAGAAGAAGAGGTGCATGCAATAGGTAAGCTAGGTGAAGCTATACTAGCATGACAAACATGTGAATCTATATCATTTACAAAGAAACATTTTTCTTAAACAATCTTCTAATTAATTTGAAATAGAAGCAATTTTAATTTTAAAGAATCATTTTCTTTTAAAATAAAATCAACTTTTGAAGACAATTTTTCATTTTTCTTCAAAATTATTTCAATCATTTTTATTTTTCAAAATTCATTTTCTTTTAGGGCAAGATCTAGTTTAGGTTTCAATGAATCTCTTTCATTAGAAATCTTCACTTTCTCTTGCAAAACCAAATCTAGTTTTGAACACAAAACCATATTTTATTTTTAGTTCAAAACTCTTCTTTTCAAAAGATTATATTTTTCATGCAATTTTTCACATACAATTGATAGTTCTTCATTCAAAGCATTGGATCAACATAATCATCACAAGAAGAACTAGCATCATCACAATCTAATTGAGATTCCGAATATACCTCAAGGGAGTCATTCCCTTGGACCACATAGCATTGTTGCTCGGATTCTCCACTAGATTCATCCTCCGTTTGGATTGGCAATTGAAGCTTGGAGGAGGTCAACGTGTTCCACACTGCAAAGACGGAATCACAGTTAGAAACTAAGCACATATTCTTGTTAAGCGTGCTTCTAAGTGCCTCAAGGGCTTGTGCATTGGCCTCTATATGCTTGCAATTATCAAGATAGGATTTCTTGGTAGCGGCAAGGAAAACATGCAAGCCTAGGATTTTTAGATACATAGACATCCTAAATTTCCACATGTCAATGTTAGAAACATCTAACATGGGAGGTGTCAAGCAATCCATGAGTGTGTATAAACAAAATAAGTGTGCAAATGCAAATGAGATTAGCAAACCAAGATCACACTCCTAGGTGGTTAAACCAAATATCAGGAGCGTAGGCTCTGATACCAATTGTAAGTACACCTAGAGGGGGGTGAATAGGTGTACAGTTAATCTAATGAACAAAATGCGAAAATTAAAAACTAAAATGCAACACACTTAATGTAACCAACGAGTGTAGCCGAATTCCCGGTGAAGGGCTCTGGACTAACTCCTCTTGATTCCTCTGAATAAGACTTGAGGCGCTATATGAAGCTCTCGTGGTTAAACACAGTGAGGCACACAAAACACAAGCATGTATATGATATGACAATATGAATCAATGCACAAAGTAATAGAGAGAGAGAGAGAGTTAGAGTCAATGGATCAAACGCAAACACCAAGATTTGTTTCGAGGTTCGAGCCACTGCTCTACGTCCCCGCCTTCACACAGAGGTTTTCAATCCACTAACTTGTCCACACAGGACTCCCACACAGGGAACCTCCACTGAAGATTTGGGGCAATACAACCGGGAGTACACAACTCCTCTCTCAACCGAATACACCTCTCACTAGAGGCAAGGCACAATCCTCAACAAACACCTCTACACTTAGAGGTTAGGCACTTAGCCAATACAAAACAATCACCTCACACTTGAGGGATTCCAACACAAACTCTACCTCTCACTAGAGGGAGCCAAACACCAATCTCCACCTCTCACTAGAGGGAGCCAACCACCACTCCAAAATCAACCTCTACACAAGAGGGATACCACAAATAAGAAGGGTTAACAACTAGGTGATCACAAAGACCACAAAAAATCTTTTCCCACAAAAATAAAGATCCTAATAGATAGATAGAATGATATGGCTCAAGTGTGGAAAATCAAGATGTTGGAAATCAAATCACAAGGAAAAATACTTGGGAAAACAACTTAGTATTTGACAGAAATGAAGAACAAAGCAATATCCCAAATCTATTTTTTTTCTTTGATTTTTCTAACTCTTGAAAACAAATAAAGAATGATCTTAAAATCAATAAACTCTTTTGAAAACAAGCTTTTAAAAACACTAGAGAGTAGGAAATTTTTGGCTCAAAATTCTTACCAAAACCTACTACAAATGTGGTATAAATAGCCCCCAACAGAATTCTGCCCGTTGGCAGCAGAAAGGTCAATTTTGACCTTCCGGTCGACCGGCCAATGGTCAAATTTCTGACCATTGAGCCTACCGGTCGACCGCCCGGTCGACCGGGCCCTGAACCAGAGAGCAACGGCTCTCTGGCCGGTCGACCGCCCGTCGAGCGGGGCAACCTGAGAGAGGGTTGCCTTCAGTCGGTCGACCGGCCAACTGATATGGCCATGTGCACGTTCTTGTGCACGTCCGGTCGACCGTTCCGGTCGACCGGCTCCTAGTTCGGTCGACCGGTCGGTTGACCGCCAGAGCCTGGCAGGCTGAAAATAGGATTTGAAAACTAGGTTTTTAAATAACAAATAAATCCCATAAAATCTCTAAAAATCCACAAAAATAGTTTCAGTATAATACTTTGATATACAAACATGTGTGAAAAAATTCAACACATATTTCAAACAATTTGAACCATTTTTGTGTTATGGAAATTTTGCCGAAAACCAAATCCGTATTTTCCAAAACTTGGATTTTTGAGTTGAAAATTCGTTTTGTCAAAACTCATCCAAATACAAAAACATGATATTGAAATAACTTTTAGGCATGTAGTATATGGATATAATCCAATATACATGAAGGATATATATATATCAATGTTTTAACTTTAAATCAGAAATTAAGTTTTGTTAAAATACCAAAACACCAAACTCATGAAATAGACTATCAAACTAAGTTTGTTTAAATAGATGAAGCATATATGTATATAGAACAAATCTAATATACATAAAATCATGTAACTTGTATTGACTCATATATTCATGAAAACCAAGATCGGTTAAACCAAAAATTGAAAACCAATAAACATGAAACTTAAACACGTGTGTGTTGTGAACTTGAGCATATCACACTATCTAATCTTTAACAATGAATCTAAAACATAAACTAAACTATGTACCGAGGTCTTCTTGTAGAGCGCCGTCTCCAAGTCGACTCGATCCAAACCGTGATCCACCGAGCTAGACTCCAACGAGTGCTAGATATAACTTTGACGCTCGGGCTCTTGAATCACCATGTGAAAAGCTCCAAAACACCTTTGTTGAAGCTAATCACCTACTAATATCTTGATTAGAGATATGAAACTAAACATCACAAGATTATTAGTAAACATAACCACATGAGTTAATCATCATCAAAATTAGAGTGGAAGGCCTCTGGGCCAAAAAACCTTGCGACATCAGGTTCCCCGGTCGAGGTTTGAACGTGCTATCTTCTGCGTCAATGCTTGCCGCAGGATCCTCTACTTGAGCTATCCCAGCGCTCTCTGCAAACCACTAAAACGTGAGTAATGACAATAAAAAGGAGAATATTCAATACGTCAGTATTCTCTTACCAAGTTGAGGATCTGAAGATGGCAAATTCCTGAATAGGTCGTGTAGGGTTGAGGCCTCCCTGATCCTGACGGTCGCACTCTCTTGAGGCATCCTGGTAATAGGAGCCTCAGGGCCCTCTTGCTGGGTAAGCTCTTGAATCATCTCTTCGATATGAGAGGAGGTTGTGGCTTCACTGTCGACAGCCAGCCCTGAAAATTAAAAGTAAATGTCAGAACCCTTACCTAACTTGAGAAGGAGACGGTTCAAGAAAGCAAGGAAAGTACCTTCGGTAGCAGCAATTATTGCTATCGGTGAACCCGTCACAGGGTCGTATCCTTGTATCTCTTCCTCTGAAATATGTGAAATTTGCTCGTATCAGGAAGAGCGTGTTCATCGCCGAAATCAACTTCTTCGCCAGAATAATACCCATGTTCTTCGGATGATGAAGATGACAGTTCAACACAAGCGGGCTCAGCAATCGAACTTTACTACTGAGTACCCCAGTAGTAGGGCTAGGATCGACAACCCGTGAAGTGGGCATCAATACACTGGGAGACCCAGGCTGTTGCGTCTCAACCCTTTTCTCATAAACTGAAGAAGGCCCAGGCTGAGTTGAGACCCCTGGGATTTCAACGTCATCCCTCCCTACCAAGTCAACTTCAGGTCGCTCAGCCTCTTCAGCCATGATGGGTTCACCTGCAAATTCCCCTTCTTCCAGGATCATGAGGCCCCTGCTGCGTAGACCACGAGGACGAAGAGGGGGATCTCCTTTTCCTCTTCCTCTCCTCCCTCTGCTCCTCAACACCAGAAGGAACTACCTCGGGCATTGAAGCTTCAGCCTCCGATTCTCTCCTAGCCTTCTTCGGGATAGGCTCACCCTTGGAAGTAGAGCCGTGGGAACGTTTGGACACAGCCTACCAACTCTTTTTAATGGGCTGCTCTTTGGGTGCTGCTGCCCTCGGTCCTGTCCCTGTTTCCCCTCCTGTTTCTTTCTCGGCTGCCTGATATTCGTCCATACCTCGCGCGCGTTTGTTGGACTCCAATTTGTCCTTATAAGACGCCTTGATGCTCTTAATGCATGAGGTATTTATTGCGAAACTAGGCATCTTGCTAGCCAGGGAATACCAAGTACAGAAGCTGAGGCTAGTATAACAGTTGGGCGTCTTGTGAGGCAAGCTGAAAATAGCTTTTGTCCCTCCAGCCACGCTATAGTACCATGCCGAGCACTCTCAAATAAATTCCCGCTGAAGGAGTGATTAACATTGGGGTTACCAATATATAATTGATCATAGCCGAACTGTCGAGCAAAACGACTCGACATATAAGGCTTGATCGTATATAAGTTTCCTTGCCGAAAGAGCAGATACCCAGGCCGAATATTAATCAGCCACTAGAAGACTCCGGGTGGCAACCTTGTGAAATCATCTGGTTCCGCAAGGTCGGAAAATTTATCCCCGTAAGATGCATCAGCAATCTCGGGGAAGCAATGGTCGAGCTGGTAGTTCGAAGCGTTCAGAATACATTTATGAACGTAGAACATATAGTAGTTGGACCAGCTCGAATTCTCCAGCTTCTGCATAAAGGGACAAACCCTCAGACAGAGGCACCGTCGTCATCAGTGAAGGGCAGTGCATAACGTACCAGTCATCAAGTACGTATATGGAAGCTCGATCCTGGGGTTAGGGGTCTTTACTCTTGGCCTTCCCTCCGAGTAAACCTCTGGTCTACCCTTAGAGTCGACAATGGCCTCCACTTGGCACAGGCTTTTAACCAGAGCCCATAATCCGCTTTGAATTCCAGCCACCATTGCTGGAAGAAGGGCGATAGACTTTTCGTAGGCCAACAAAACCGTCGGGTATACCACATCGGCGACAATTACTTCATGTGGCAGTGTTGGCACCACACAACGCTTCAGCCATAGCATAAGGAAGCCCGCCAACAGCGCCCAGTCAGAAATGGGAACTCGGGTCTGATGATGAAAACTTTCAAAGACCGTATCAGGTTTGAAAGTATCCTCATTTGACTCCGTGGTGTAAGAACTTGCGGAGGCGTTGATCCTCTCAGCAATTTCTTCTTCAGTGCACGGAGCCAGACTGGTCACTGGGCTATCCTTCTCATTTATACCATTGAATAGGTAGCTCGCCCAGGACATCTGCTTGACACCTCTATTTCTCCAGGAGGTGATTTAGCTGCAGATGTTGAAGTGACACAACACTTCCCAGTATGTCTCATATACTTGAGGGCTCTCCTTCTTCAAGAGATGAAGTTCTTCAGAAGTCAGAACATATTCTTCATAAGGGGCATCTCCCATAACAAGCCCCGAGATTTCATACAGCTCATGAAGAGCGAGCCCCATCTCTCCGACTGGAGTAAAAAATGTGCCCGTCAAAGGATTATAGTGCACCAGGATGCCATAGAAATTATGAGAACTTTGCGGGAGGCCATACTGCACAGCCCTGACCGAGTGGTGCAGCCCCACCTGTTGCAGCAGAGCTCCAAGTTCGACAAGGACAAATGCAACCATCCTACCCCACCAGGATCTGTTGGAAGAATGAACCCACCCAAGTGGACGGAAGTCGACGGGAAAATGATCCCTCACTTTCATGAACTGATTGATGAAGGTGGTGCCAAGCTGGGGGGTTTCCCCTCGCGGATATTCAGATCTGACCAATCCGGGGAATAAACTAAAGACCTCTTTCCCATGGCCGGCAGAGTGTATTTCTTTGGCACCTATTCTGCCAAGAGAGACACTAGAGACAAATCGGGAAAGATCCCAATCCATCGCATGGTGAACAGACATGTACTGAAGATAAGACAAGGGATACATCCTTTCCTATTGGGAAGAAAGAACTTCCTATCCCCTATCTGACGGAGCCATTTATAATCTCCGTCGTACAAAATCTATCATCCTCGTCAATGTCATCACCAAAGAAGAAGACAGGCTTCCGTAATGGAGTACGAGAATCCATCTCAAACAGTCCATCAGATATAATCTCCCGGAGGGTCACCATACTGGCCTTGGAGATCCTCTCCTTTCGCTCCTTCGACTTACCAGTTGTCATAGGAGCAGTTCTCTGAAGCACGAGGTTAGATTGCGATCAGCACCGCCTACGTGCCCAAAGTGGCACTTTTTGGACAAAGGGTTGGAGGAGTATCGTACTGCAAAGAGAACAACACTTGGTCAGAAATCTGAAAGAAAATGGCTTGTTGGCCCAAAGGCCTTCCACCCTAGTTTTGATGATGATTAACTCATGTAGTCATGTTTACTAATAATCTTATATTGTTTAAGTTTCAGATCATTAACCAAGATATTAGTTGGTGATTAGCTTCAACAAGGTGTTTGGAAGCTTATCATGGTGATTCCAGGGCCAAAGCTTCAAGATCACACATTGCCTAGCCCATGGATGGAGTTTTGGAGCAAGTCTTCTTGATGACTCGAAGACTTAGGTATCCATAGTTAGTTTAGTGTGTTTAGATCCATTTGTAAAGTTTAGTATAGTTGATATGCTCAAGTACACATACACACACATTTCATGATTTGGATTTTGGTTTTCATGAATAGTTTGATCAAAACAAGTTTACATGTTTTATATGTATATTAGATGTGCTCTATATACATACATGCTTATATGACTTATACAAACTTAGTTTGACATACCTATTCATGTAGTTTTATGTTTTGGTATAAAACATATTTTTGAAATTAAAGAATAAAAACTGTGATATATTTTGTGAATGTATATTGGACCTATGTCCATATGCATCATGCTTAATAATGTTCAAATATCATGTTTTTGTATTTCTATAAAGTTTTAGGAAAATCAGATTTCCTATTGAAAAAATCAAGTTTGATAAAAATACAAGTTTTGGTTTTTGATAAAATTGGCAAGACACAAAATGAATTGATATGATTGATATATGTCTTGAAAATTTTTATCACATGTTTATGTTTCAATATAAAATATTAAAATAAGTTTTATAGAATTTTTAGAAAAGATAAAAGATTTTTATAAAACATTTTTCCCAAATTTTCTGATCTAATTTTTGTGCTGACAGGCTGGTCGGTCGACCGGGACGGTCGACCGCACCAAGGGACAGTCGACCGCACCGGTCGACCGACGTGCACAGACTTGTGCACGTCTGCAGCACAGTGGTCCGGTCGACCGGACGGTCGACCGCTGCAGAGAGTTCTGCTCTCTGTTAGTTTGGGTCGACCGGGCGGTCGACCGGTAGCTCCAACGGGTCAAAATATGACCGTTGGACGGTCGACCGGCCGGTCGACCGTTGCCTGTCAGAGCTGCCAGCTCAGCTCTAACGGCTAGTTTCTGTTTTGGCCTATATAAACCCCATCTCTTTTGGGATTTTTGCCAAGTTTTTGAAGAGAAAAAAATTCCAGTTTTCTGAAGTGTTTAAAAGAGTTTTAAAAAGAGTTTTTGGGCTTTAAAACTTCTCATCTTTATTGTTTTGGGTTTTTGAAAATCAAAGAAAACTAGGGTTTGGGATTTTGATTTGATCTTGCATTTTCTATCTTTTACAAGAGATTTCTCAAGTAGTTTTTCTTTGTTGCTCGTTTCCAAAAACACCTTGTTTTCACACTTGAGCTATCACCTATCCTAATCTATTAGGATCATGTTTTTGTGGAAAAAAGAGAAAAAGAGAAGTGTTTGAGGTTAAGCCTCTAAGTTGTAAACCCTCCTTGTTTTTGTTGTATCCCTCTTCGGTAGAGGTTGATCGAGTGGTATTGAGCTTAGATCCCTCTTCGGTAGAGGTGATTGTGTTTATTTTGGCTACGGGCCTTATCCCTCTTCGGTAGAGGTGGATTGTGGTTGTATAGCCTCGGTGGCTTTGTAAGGTTGAGAGAGGAGTTCGGTACTCCTATAGTGGATTGGAAATCCTACACGGTTGTGTAGGCGGGGATGTAGAGTTGGGTACTCGAACCTCGAAACAAATCTTTGTGTTAGCGTTTGATCCAATTTCTCTCAACTCTACTCTCTTTACTTTGTGCAAGCATCATTTCATTCAAGCATCATTCTTTCATTGCATACATATCTTATACATTGCTTGTGTTGCCTTGCATCTTTTATATTGCAATTCATTCTTATATGCTTGGCTTGATTGTGTGTATTTCATATTGCTTGGATTGCTTGTGTGTGTGTGCCTAACTTATACTCATCCAACAAGAGCTTCACATAGCACCTCAACCCATTTCAAGGGAAATCAAGGGGAGTTAGTCCAGAGCCTCGCAAGGGGAATTCGGCTACACTTGTTGTATTGTATTAGTTTGTGCATAATTTGCATTAGCTTCCGTTTTTTTAGCGCACTTAGTTTTGCACTTTAGTTTAGATTAGCACTAACACCTATTCACCCCCCTTCTCCTCTAGGTGTTTTTCATGGCTAAGTGTTTGAAACTCAACGCAGGAATGAGTCAAGACGCGAAGATCACCAAAATCTGCGTCTAGACTCAAAGAATGCGAGGCTTGCATGAAGCCCACATTTCAAAATTCAGAACTTAGAAAAATTTCTAAGTATCGGACTCATACGCGAGATTCATTAAAATTAGCGTCTGATCTTACAAGACGCAAGAATTGTAAGAAGTCAGCGTCTGAACTTCCCACACTTAGAAATATTCTAAGCATTGAGTCTAAAATATAAGGCTCAATGAGGCCCTGCGTTAAACAAGCAGATATGGACTCAAGTTGATAAAGAAAAGATGCAGAGGTCGTCAAACATGCGTCTTGTCTATCAACTCAAGAACCGCGCTTGAAGATCGAACACGGGCATGAGCCTGCGTTGGTGGTTCACATTCAAAAGAGACTTAAGAGTTGAAAGAACTCTATAAGCCCCTTTAATGGCGGAAACCAAATCAGATGGTTTTACTACCTGAAATAGGGGCCTCCTGCATGGAAGAACCACCCATTCGAATCTCCGGAGCAACAGCGCTCGAGGATGAAGAAGCGGGTTTGGTCTTGGGTGCCATTTCGGCCATGAAATCACTGTTGAAGGTGGTGAAAATGGAAAAAAGCTTTGAGCTTTTTCTTAACCCTAAAAGAACTCGGTGAAGAAGAAGAGTCTAATGATGACTCTTGAAAGACTGTTGTCTTTTATAGGCACAGAAATCCCCAGAGATACGCGACGCTTGGCTCAAAGCCTAATCCCCGTCCGACACGTGGCGTGCATATTAAATGCAGCGCAAAATTTGCGCGCCAAAGGAAAGATATCCCTTCAATTCTGCCGGACATGTGGCAACGCGCCCACTATACAGATTTGTGTTCAACGGAAAATCGCGTTCCTCCAAAAGCCGCATGTCTTCAGCAAGGCCAAAGTCGCGCCTAGTTCACAGAGTGAGAGTTGCGTCTTCATCTCAAAGGACGCGTCCCTACAAGAGTCGCGTTTTTAAAGCAACATGACCCCTGCGTCTACAGGACTTGCATTCAGTCCTTACTTCTGCAATTCAGTTTAACAGTACACTGGTACAAGCAGATGACTGTTCACCCCTGGTTCAAAGTACACCAACAACAAACTCAGAGCACTGGCGAAGTCTAGACTGTGTATCTAGATACTCGCTACGATCATTTCTGACGGCTTAAAAGGGTTTCACAGTACACTCATGGAGACCATATTCCAGACAGGATCAAGCTCAGAGCATCTCAAATGATTGTCAGTCCAATCATGAGAAGTATGAACTCAACCAAAGTCCAAAATATTTCGAAATCCGTCCCAGTCAACCGCGGAATATCGAAAACTTTAGAGGGGGTTCTGTAGGCTGTTTAAAAATTACTAAAGACAAGTCATCAAAAAGCAGAGTACAAACTCAAGACGTAGGGCTAATCATAGCCATCACTACAGCATCAAGACGCGAGGGTCGAAACTCACGTCTCAGCATCACTGCAGTATCAAGGCGCGAGGGTCGAAACCCGCGTCTCAGCATCACTGCAGCATCAAGGCGCGAGGGTCGAAACCCGCGTCTCTGCATCACTACAGCACCAAGGCGCGAGGGCCGAAACCCGCGTCTCAGTTATAACTGCCCTCGTTATTGGGTCAATTACTGCCCACATAATGAGGAAATTAACCCGCATTATAGAGCATTTTTAGGGGCACGTTCACCCCTGAAATCTCTATAAATAGCCCCGTTTGCTATGGAGAAGGGGTCAGTTGATCAGATAATTTTTGGAGAAGAATTTCGCTTGTGAGCTGTAGAAGTACCAAGACTTCCACCGAAAAGAAAAAGAGAGTTCAACTCTTCAAACAACTTGCTGCGCATAAGTTAATCTTTGCCTACAATCTCCTTGAGATTCCTGGTCGACAGGAGCTGTGTTACTCCGTCTGCTATCCAAAGAGAGGATTCCCAAGAGGTCCTGACGTTCACCTGGTCAACAGAAAACAAGATTCACTTTCCACTGCCACATCAAGAACCCAGCACTAAACAAAGGGGAGATTCAAGTCTAAACATCTTCCCTCCCTTGTAGTCAGAGTGTTAATCCGTTGTAATCTTTCATCTTGATTTAAGGAAATTTTACAAGGAACTTTCACCCACCAAACAACACATTTCTAATATTATTATTATGTACAATGTAATGTGTCAAGTGCTGGGTCAGAAAGGAAGGTGTACCACGGTAGCGATGTTGGACTCTAGAGGTAATCCCCACGAACTCTAGCAGTATCCATACCATGTATTTGGCATGATGCTTTGCTCCGTGTGTGCTTATCTCCACACACCAAATGCATACCGGGTATATAAGTCAGGTCAGTAATATATATATATATATATATATATATATATATATATATATATATATATATATATATATATATAGCCGAGGGTTTGGAGGACGCGATGTGGACTTTAGAGGTACTGTAACCCTTGGTTCCCAATATTCGTGTGTCAATGCTGGTATCTGATACCCGATTTAATCATCTTGATAGTTGAATTGAGGCCATTTCAGCTCAAGATATTTTTTCAGTATTTTGCATTTTTTAAAATTTCTGAATTTTTTTAGGAATTATTGGAGATGAATTTCAATTCGGGATCGACAGGTGTCACGGACTAACTCTGAGATTTTTAATTAACTTTCGGAGATCCGACATCACAACAATATTCAAGATGACATTTTCTATTTTTGAGCATTTTTGAGAATTTTTCTGAATTAATAGGAGTTTAATCTAATAAATTAATTATTAAATAGTGATTTATATAAAAATTCAATTTAAAAATAAAAAATAAAAAAATAGAAAACCCCTTTTTTGGGCGTTCATAGTTTTGAACCATGACCTCCTCTCCAAACTCCAGAGTCTTAACCATAAGGCTGAAAAATTACACCTATAGGGGGGTGAATAGGTGTATAACTAATCAAATGAAAATTCTAGACAATTTAATATGAAATAATGCAACCGATCACTCAAAATAAGATTTGAAGCCGGACTCCCTGTGAGGGGCTCTGAACTTCTCCTCGTGATTCCTCTAGATAAAAGTTGAGGTGCTCAATTGCTATCTTGTTGAGATGAGTATTGATCGACAAGAATAAATGAATGATAAACAAGTATATAGAGACAATAAAGCAATCGCAAACAAAAAGATTTATTTCGAGATTTGAACCACCGATCTACGTCCCGGCCTTCACCATCGTGAAGGATTTCACTATCCACTATTGGATCCTCCACAAAGGGACCTTACAATAAGGAATTACAACTACTCAGAGTACAAAACTCCCCAACTCAATCCTCTACACCAGAGGCAGCACAAAGCAAATGAGATAACAAGCTCTGGGTGATCAAGAGATCACAAACACTCTCTTTACAACTTTCTTACAAAAAACCTATAGAGTAAAATGTAAACTTGAAGCTCAAGGATGTAAGTGAGAGTAAAATCAGAAAAAAGAGATTTTAAGAGCAGAAAAACTCAGTTACAACTTTGAAAATAAGAGCACAAAAGAAAACTCGAAACCTTTTCTCTTTGAAAATAAAAACTAGATTTTCAATTGAATTTAATGTTATGAAATATTCAATCCTAATGACCCTTTATATAGGTTTTAGAAAAAAATTCTTTAGAATAGTTTTACCAGGTCTTAAAAGGAAGAAATTGACCCTAGAAATTCAACTTTTCACATTTTAAAAGAAACATGTTTAAAGCAGATTTAAAAAAACTGGCCGTTACTGCCAATCTGGCAGTCTGTCGGTCGACCGACCGGTCAATCGGCCATTCAAAAAAATTTAACTGCTGGCTTTCGGTCGACCGGTCAGTCGACCGTGTTAACCAGACCAAACTAGTTATAGTCGGTCGATCGCCCGGTCGAACGCAATAAGGGACCAATCGACCGGTAGGTCAATCGGAATGTGCACAACATGCACACCCCAATTGCAAGAGGTTCGGTCGACCGTGCGGTCGACCGTTCTGGCCTGTAATAGGCACGATCGACCGACCTAGGCCAAAAAATTGGGTCACTTGTTTAAATTTTAGAAGAAAGAAGACATGTATAGCCATGAGATACAAGTTCTAAACTGAGAAAGAAATTTCTAAGAAAATGTGGAACAAGTATCAAAACCAAACATATCAAAACAATACTTTTGAAAACATGCACTTTTGTGTGTGTATATCTTTGAGCCTCAAATCTATATTCTACTCTTTAACAAACTAGTTTCTTATAAGGTTCTAATTGACTACAAAAATATTCAAGCGGGCTTCTCTGATAGTGACGTTTGAGCGACGCTAAGTGCTTTGAGCTATGATCCTGTTCTTGAGTACCCTTGAGCCATCAACACCTTCCTTTAGAGGAAGAAACCTGTTATATCTTCTTGAACCCTGTTAGATCGTTTTGAACCCTGAAATACACTCTTGAACTTGATTAATACCCAATAACTTCATATGCTTTGTTATCATCAAAACACAAAATCGGAGATTGTAACCTTTGGGCCAACAATCTCCCCCTTTTTTTATTGATGACAAAACATATGAGCTATTTAAAAGAAAATCTAGGAAAAAGTTTTGCAAAAACTCTTCCTCAGATTATGCTAGCTATCAAATATAAGATATCAATAAGTTATATGATAAAGGCATTGTATAAGAGCATGATTAAATAAATACCAATAAATGCTCATAAATACTTCTCCCCCTTTTTGTCATGCATCAAAAAGGGTAAGCAAAAAACAACCCAAAATTAAAACATTTGTAGATTTTATCAGAAGGAGAACTCATGAATCAACAATACAAATATTTATTTCTCCACAAATGAAAGAGAATCTGTTAAAATCAAGTGGCTTAGTAAAAATATCTGCTAGTTGAAAATCAGTTGAAACATAATCAATTTCAATATCATCTTTCTCATAGTGATCTCTAAGAAAGTGATATCGAATTTCTATGTGCTTTGTCTTACTGTCTTGATTTACATTTTTAGTCATATGGATAGTACTAGTATTATCACAAAATATCTTAATATGATCATAATGCAAATCATAGTCAAGGAGAGTATGTTTCATCTAAAAGGCTTATGCACAACAAGCCTCGGCCGCAACATACTCCGCCTCGGCGGTTGAGAGAGCTATAGAATTTTGTTTCTTGGAAGACCATGAAACAAGATAATTTTCTAGAAACTGACAAGTTCCAATTGTACTCTTCCTGTCCACTCTACAACCGACATAGTCAGCATCCAAAAAACTCGTCATGAAAAATTGTCCGATTTTCGGATACCACAAGCCCATTTCAATTGTGCCCTTAACTTAAGATATCTAATAATGCGTTTTTTCGCAATCAAGTGGGACTCTTTAGGACAAAATTGGAATATAGCATCTAGACATACACTAAACATGATATCTGGCCTACTAGCCGTTAAATAAAATAAACTACCAATCATGCTTCTATAAAGTTTAATATCTATATTTATACCTCGTTCATCCTTGTCAAGTTTTGTTGTGGTAGCCATGGGAGTTTTGCTCGTCTTTGCCCCTTCAAGTCGAAATTTCTTGATGAGTTTCCTTGTGTATTTGGCTTGATTTATAAAAATCCCATCACTTCTTTACTTAATTTGTAGTCCAAGGAAGTAGTTTAGCTCACCCATCATAGACATCTCAAACTCATTCTTCATGCATGATTCAAAATCTTTACAAAGCTTTTCATTAGTAGATCTAAATATAATATCATCAACATAAATTCGAACAATAAGAATATCACTATCTACATGTTTTGTAAACAAAGTGATATCTATTTTACTTTTTACAAAACCATTTGAAACAAGAAATGTTGAAAGTCTTTCATACCAAGCTATAGGAGCTTGTTTTAAACCATATAAAATTTTGTCTAATTTGAAAATAAAATCTGGATGTGTAGGATCAACAAACCCGGGGGGTTGTTCAACATACACTTCCTCTTCAATAAAACCATTTAAAAATGCACTTTTGACATCCATTTGAAAAAGTTTGAAATCTTTATAAGAAGCAAAAGTAAGTGTAATCTGTATGGCTTCAAGCCGTGCTACGGGTGCAAAGGTTTCCTCAAAATCAATACCTTCCATTTTTGAATAACCTTGGGCCACTAACCTAACTTTATTGCTAACAACATTACCTGACTCATCCAACTTGTTTCTAAAAATTCATTTAGTACCAATTGTTGGTCTATCATGGGGTCTAGGAATAAGGTGCCAAACTTGGTTGCGCTCAAATTGATTGAGCTCTTCTTGCATTGCAAGTAACCAATATGAGTCGCCCTCAGCTTCGAGGATGTTCTTTGGTTCAATATGAGAAATAAAAGCAAAATGGCCACAAAAATCATAGAGTTTGGAGCGAGTAGTTACCCCCTTTGATACATCACCTTTGATGAGTTCCTTGGGATGACTTGTAGTGAATCTCCAATCTTTTAGATGTGGTAGTGTTGGTGCCACTTCAACCTCTTGAACTTCACCTTGTTTATCAAGCTTTGGCTTCTCTTCTTGGATATGTGAGTCTTTCAAAGTTACTTTCTCCATGTCTTCACCAAACCATATGAACTATTCTCTAAGTCTCCAAACCATGGTGGTCCTCCCACCAAACATCCTTGATAGTGATGCATTAATAAGGTATGTCCATCTAGCTCCACATGCATCCACCATCAAGGCAATAACCCTCTCACCTTTTGTGAGAGCCCACACCTACATCAAACACAAGTGGTGGGGATTTTGCTACCCATATCTTTTTGGGTCCATTGAGGTTAGTAACAATTGGAACCCAAACATTTTTATTAGCAAAATTTAAATGATTTATCTCATCAAAATAAAATTTTGCAAGATAGCCTTTGCGGCTACAATGTGTACATTTGTACACTCTAGCATACATGTGAGTGGGGTGGGTGATTGAGTTATAACCTGGGCACAAATACAGTATTTCAGAACTTTTAAGATTAAAGAGTGCAAGTTACTCAATTCTACCGTAATAGCAAGTAGCTATGCGGGTCGTGATCCACAAGGAGGGACTAGCGATGGAAGCTTTTTTAGTAAGTCTTCTTTTAAGATACAAAGTATGGTTAAAGTTCTTCTTTAGTTCTTTAAAAGAATAAGGAAAAATTAGGTTAAAGTGAGTTAGGAAGAAGATGGTAGATTGAGAAGGTGGGAAAATGAAAAATGGATTATATACAAAGAAATTGAAAAGGGTGATAAAAATGGTTGGAGATTGTGATATTGAAACTAAAGAATAAAAGAAAAGAAAGACAACCTAAAAATTACTTACCTCTTCAGTGCTCATATACCTTGGATCCGTTGCGACGACTTACCTTGTCTTTGAAGGCAATCAAGCATGGCGTATAGGATCTTCCCCATTCTCGATCTACACTACGAATAAAAGGGCAAACTATACTAGCAAGAGAAGGGTTGTTCATCACTATAGGCCATCAAGGGCACTTGCAACGGCTAAGCAGTCTCGAGGCTATCAGATTCTCTTGGATTGCAACACATCAGAGGAGAGTAAAAGAAAACAAGAGTAAAGAAAGAAAAAGAAACTTTGATTCAATTCAAATAACAATGAAAGAAGAGATCACTTACACTGGTGTCACTTGCAGTACAAGCTTGCTCTCATTCCTCCATGAAAGTCGTCTCTCCTCTCAGTTACATAAAGAAAAGTAAAAATTACATAAAAAGAAAACTAAAAACCTAAGTTACAAACTATAAATTATTCTAAGTTCTATTCTCTGCTTGGTCGTCCTTTTGCCTTTGAGTGTAGGTATTTATAGGAGAAATGCAAAGGGTAGAGGAGTATGAAGATAAGTAAAGCTGGCAATTTCTGAACTCCCCTTGTCTCCAAACTTGATTTGATGTGGATATTCAGTTCTGATCTGCAGTTTAGTGGCGTATTGATTGCTAAATATCACTTATCAAGTGACAGAATTAGAAATAATGATCAACTTAAGAGTTGTAGCCCTTTAAGTCCTCTTTCTGGATCATCTTGAATCATCAGATTTGAGTTCTGGTAGCGAACATTATGGTTCAAATACTAAAATGTATTCAGCTAGAATCTGAGTCTGAATTGCTTCATCTGATCCATTGATCTTCTCTCATCCATTTATCCCTTTGGATTTGGACTCTGTATTTGACGTTATCCTCGGTTGATCTTTAACTTTAACCACCTAATTCACCAAAAACTGAATTTAACCAACTGGATTTGGGATCATCCTCCTCTAACCAAATAAATCTAGTTAAATCTAAATTTAACTGATATTTATTTGATTTTATCCTCTTTCTCCCTATGATTATCTTCTGCAAAATAGACATTTAAGATAAGGAATTTAGCAGATTTATTACATGATAAATGTGGAATGTAATAAAGAATAATGCAATAAATTTGTGCAATCAGTGAGCATGGTGTGCATGTGTATGCCATGGCGTATGTGCATGAGTATGTAGAATTTGTTTCTTGCGAAACATGGATTCCAACCTATTATGGTTAAATGCACATTGGCTCTTAGTGGAGCTCAAACAATCAATTTTCTTCTTCACAATACAAATATCATTATTAATTTTTGAAGAAGAGACATAAGCATGAGAATCAGCAATCTTTTTCTTTTTAGAAATATTTTCTTTTCTTTTAAAATAATTTTCTTTTTCAAAGAGTTATTTTCTTTCAAAACAATCTCCTTTTCTTTTTCTACCAAAATAATTTTATTTTTCAATGAATTGTTTCTTTCACAAATGTCATTTAATTTTGAAGACAAGGAAATATTCTCCTTTTTTAAAAATTTATTTTCTTTTAAAACATATACAAATTTATTTTTAAAAGAATTATGTTCTTTTAACAAAGAAGTGTTTTCCTTCTTCAACTTATCATTTTTAATTTTTAATAAATCATATTTTTCAAGAAGTTTTTGACAAAAGATGCAAGCTCATCATACGGCATGTCAATATCTTCTTCTAGCTCGGATTCGGAATTTACCTCAGGGGGTCATCTCCCTTAGACCATGTAGCGCATGTTGGTACTCCCCACATCCGAATCACTCCCCATTTTTATTCACCAAGGGAGATAAGAGTATTCCATACTATAAAAACTGAATCAAAGTTAGCAACCCTAGATAAATATTCATCATTTAGGGTACGCTTTAAAGCATGAATTACTTTTGCATTAGCCTCAAAATTTTTGCCATTAATAAAATATGAATCTTTAATAGTGGCAAAATAAACATGAATCCCTATGACTTTTAGGAACATGGACATCTTAACTTTTCAAGTTTGGATGTTAAGAATGTCAAACAAGGGAGGTGTCATGAAATCTATGTGTGTGTATGTAAATAATGTGATTAGGTAAAATATGGATCTTTAACTCTAGGTTGTTAAACCCAAATCAAGAGCACCAAGCTCCGATACCAATTGAGATTACACCTAGAGGGGGGTGAATAGGTATATAGCTTATCAAATAAAAATTCTAAATAATTTAATAAAATAATACAACCGATCACTCAAAATAAGACTTGAAGCCGGATTCCCCGTGAAGGGCTCAGAACTTCTCCTCGTGATTCCTCTATATAAGAGTTGAGGTGCTCAATTGCTATCTTGTTGAGATGAATATTGACCGACAAAAATAAATGAATGATAAACAAGTTAATAGAGACAATAAAGCAATCATAAACAAAAAGATTTGTTCCGAGATTCGAGCCACCACTCTACGTCCCCGCCTTCACCACCGTGAAGGATTTCATTATCCACTATTAGATTTTCTACAAAGGGACCTTACAACAATGAATTACAACCACTCATAGCACACAACTCTCTGACTCAATCCTCTACACCAGAGGCAGCACAAAGCCAATTCAGATAACTAGCTTTGGGTGATCAAGAGATCACAAACACTCTCTTTGCAACTCTCTTACAAAAACCCTATAGAGTAAAATGTAAATTTGAAGTTCAAGGATGTAAGTGAGAGTGAAAATCAGAAAAGAGATATTTTAAGAGTAGAAAAACTCAATTACAACTTTGAAAATAAAAGCACGAAAGAAAACTTGAAACTTTGTATCTTTGGAAGAAAAAACTAGATTTTTAATAGAATCTGATGTTATGAAATATTCAATCCTAATGACCCTTTATATAGGTTTAAAAAAACACTTTTAGAATAGTTTTACCAGGTCTAAAAAGAAAGAAATTGACCCTAGAAATTTAACTTTTCACATTTTAAAAGAAACATGTTTAAAAACAGATTTAAAAGAACTAGCCGTTTCTGCCAATCTGGCAGTCTGTCAGTCGATCGGCCAGTCGACCTACCATTCAAAATAAATTTGACCGTTGGCTCTAGGTCGAGTTTAACTAAGACCAAACTAGTTACAGTCGGTCGACTGCCCATTCGACCGCAATAAGGGACCGATCGATCGAGAATGTACACAAAATGCACACCCCAATTGCCAGAGGTTCGGTCGACCATGCGGTCGACCGTTCTGGCCTGTAATAGGCACAGTCGACCGTCCGATCGACCGACCTAGGCCAAAAAACTGGGTGAAAGTTTTTTATGATAAAGAAAATTTTCAAATAATTTTTGTTTGAATTTTGAAAGAGAGAAGACATGTATAGCCATGAGATACAAGTTCTAAACTGAGATAGAAATTTCAAAGAAAATATGAAACAAGTATCAAAACCAAGCATGTCATAAAACTACTTTTAAAAATGTGCACTTTTGTATATGTATATCTTTGAGCCTCAAATCTATATTCTACTCTTTAACAAACTAGTTTCTTGCAAGGTTCTAATCGACTACAAGAATCTTCAAGCGGGCTTCTTTATTAGTGATGTTTGAGCGACGCTGAGTGCTTTGAGCTATGATCCTGTTCTTGAGTACCCTTGAGCCATCAACACCTTCCTTTAGAGAAGAAACTTGTTAGATCTTCTTGAATCTTGTTAGATCTTTTTGAACCCTGAAATACACTCTTGAACTTGATTAGTACCTAATAACTTCATATGCTTTGTTATCATTGAAGCACAAAATCGGAGGTTGTAACCTTTGGGCCAACAAAGGCCACATTGGCGTGTGGTTGGGGAACCCAACATAATTTATTTAACCCTTAACTTCCCCTTCTTTTTCCCGCCATTTTCATTCATGTCTCCACCTCCTTCCCCACATCTTTCACCTTACTTCCCCACTTTGCCCTACGCCCTCCACCTGCGTCCTCCCCTCTCTCTCACATCCTCCTATTCTCTCACTCACATCCTCCCTCTTTCCCTCTATCTTTCACTTATGTTTCTCTCTCTCTCCCCCCCATATAATCCCAACATCCATGCCGTGGCCATCCCATCTCTCCCACCTTCATCTTCTCCAACCCCCGAGCACTCCTCCACCTTGCCGGAGCCTGCAACACCTCCGAGCACCGCTGCACTCTCCACGGCCTTCGCTAAAGCCGATCTACAATCTCTGTCATGCCCCACACTTCCTCCCTCGCCCTGCTTCCCACGTGCCATATGAACACCACCCCGGGAGCCTCTTCCCCTTTGGTGAACCTCGTGAGCTTCTGGCTGCCCGATCTCCTCCGCGAGCACTCCGGCGATAAATTGCCACACTCCCCGGCCTCTGCCATCCTCTCTAACGAGACCGCGAGCACCCTGAAGCGCGCGCATCGTGAGCTCTCTTCTCCCATGATACAACCTCTCTTTCTCTATAAATTGTGCAGAGGAGTGCATGTTTGTGTGTGTGGTTAAGTGTAATTAAGTAAGTGTGTATGCATTAAAATGTGTGTGTGTGTGTGTGTGTGTGTGTGTGTGTGTGTTAATGTGTGTTAGTTGAGTGTGGGTTTTTAAATGTGTACGCATGAATGAATGTGTGCCGTGTGTGTATTCATGTGTGTACGTGAGTGGGTGCTTGCATGGTGGTGTAAGTTGGTTAAATGAGGTAGGTGTATTAATGCATAGTGTATAGGTGGGTGTATAAGTCTCTTCTACCTCCTTCCTTGTGCTTTCCCCCTTGGCCGACCATCACCAACGCACCGGAGCCCGCCATGGCGACACTGGTAATCTCTCAGAGTCACCGACATCCTCCGCGATCTCCGCCTCCATCGGCGAGCAACTCCATGGCCGGGCCTTGCCCTTGCCATGAGTCATATCTCCCCTTCTCTGTGTATATTGTGTGTATGGGTAATTATGTTATGTCTGTGTGTGGTAATTCTCCTCCTTCTCTGTGTATGGCTGTGAAGGTACACCTAGAGGGAGGGTGAATAGGTGTACGGCTAATCTAATGAACTAAATGCGGAATTTAAAACTAAAATGCAATACACTTAGTGTAACCAACGAGTGTAGCCGAATTCCCGGTGAAGGGCTCTGGACTAACTCCTCTTGATTCCTCTGAATAAGAGTTGAGGTGCTATATGAAGCTCTCGTGGTTAGACACAAGTGAGGCACACACAAATAAGCCAAGCATATAATATATGAAAAAGCAATATGAATAGATGCAAGGCACAATGAAAAAGAGAGAGAGTTAGAGTCAATGGATCAAACGCAAATACCAAGATTTGTTTCGAGGTTCGAGCCACTGCTCTACGTCCCCGCCTTCACACAGAAGGATTTCCAATCCACTAACTTGTTCACACAGGACTCCCACACAGGGAACCTCCACTGAGGATTTAGGACAATACAACCGGGAGTACACAACTCCTCTCTCAACCGAATACAACCTCTCTCTAGAGGCAAGGCACAATCCACAACAAACACCTCTACACTTAGAGGTTAGGCACTTAGCCAATACAAACAATCACCTCACACTTGAGGGACTCCAATACAAACTCCACCTCTCACTAGAGGGAGCCAAACACCAATCTCCACCTCTCACTAAAGGGAGCCAGCCACCACTCCAAAATCAACCTCTACACAAGAGGGATACCACAAATAAGGAGGGTTTACAACTAGGTGATCACAAAGACCACAAACAATCTTTTCCCACAAAAATAAAGATCCTAATAGATAGGATAGAATGATATGGCTCAAGTGTGAAAAATCAAGATGTTGGAAATCAAATCACAAGGAAAAATACTTGGGAAAACAACTTAGTATTTGATAGAAATGAAGAACAAAGCAAATATCCCAAATCTATATTTTTCTTTGTTTTTTTCAACACTTGAAAACAAATAAAGAATGATCTTTAAAACCAATAAACTCTTTTGAAAACAAGCTTTTAAAAACACTAGAGAGTAGGAAATTTTTGGCTCAAAAATTCTTCCTCAAAACACCCAAGAGATGGGGTATTTAAAAGCCCTAAAAAAACTAGCCGTTGGCAGCTGACTAGGCCCAGAATGGCCTTCCGGTCGACCGGCCGGTCGACCGGCCAACGGTCAAATTTCTGACCGTTGAGCCTACCGGTCGACCGGGCCCTGAACCAGAGAGCAACGGCTCTCTGGCCGGTCGACTGCCCGGTTGACCGGGGCAACCCGAGAGTGGGTTGCCCTCAGTTGGTCGACCGCTCGGTCGACCGGCCAACTGACATGGCCTCGTGCACGTTCTTGTGCACGTCCGGTCGACCGTTCTGGTCGACCGGCTCCTGGTCCGGTCGACCGGTGCGGTCGACCGCCAGAGCCTGGCAGGCTGAAAATAGGATTTAAAAGTTAGGTTTTTAATTGCCAAATAAATCCCATAAAACTTCTAAAATTTCACAAAAATATGTTCTTGTATGATATTTGAAATACAAACTTGTTTGAGTAAAAATCAAACCAAGTTACAAACATTTTGAACTCTTTTTGTGTTATGAAAATTTTGCCGAAAATCAAAACCCGTATTTTCCAAAACTTGGATTTTTGAATTGAAAATTCGTTTTGTCCAAAACTCATCCAAATACCAAAACATGATATTGAAACAACATTTAGGCATGTAGTATATGGATATAATCCAATATACATGAAATAGATATATATCAATGTTTTTGACTAAAAATCTAAAAATACGTTTTGTTAAAATACCAAAACATCAAACTCATGACATAGACTATCAAACTAAGTTTTAAATAGATGAAGCATATATGTATATAGAATATATCTAATATACATTAAACAATGTAAACTTGTTTTGATACTATCTATTCATGAAAATCAAGATTGGTTAAACCAAAACCGAAAACCAAAACATTAAACTTAAACAAGTGTGTGTGTTGTGAACTTGAGCATACCACACTATCTAATCTTTACAAATGGATCTAAAACATAAACTAAACTATGTACCAAAGTTTTCTTGTAGAGCGCCGTCTCCAATTCGACTCGATCAAAACGTGATCCACCGAGCTTGACTCCAACGAGTGCTAGATATGAATTTTGACGCTCGGGCTCTTGAATCACCATGTGAAAAGCACCAAAACACCTTTGTTGAAGCTAATCACCTACTAATATCTTGGTTAGAGATCTGAAACTAAACATCACAAGATAATTAGTAAACATAACTACATGAGTTAATCATCATCAAAACTAGAGTGGAAGGCCTCTGGGCCAACAATCTCCCCCTTTTTGAAGATGACAAAACTCATGGAGTTATATATGCATGGATTAAAGTTAAGCTTCAAAGAGGCTCCCCCTTAACTCATGCATAGCAATAAACAATAAATATATGCAATGAATATTAAACACGAGTATGCATAAATATGCATAAAACAAGCTTTTGATACCAAATAAAAAACATGCTCTTGATACCAAACATGAAATGCATCAACATGCATAAAACAAGCTCTTGATACCAAAATTACATGTATAAAAACAAGCTTTTGATACCAAAATAAATTATTTCCTTTTCTTTTTCATAAACAAGTTCTTAAATAATGCTCTTGATACCAATAAAAATAATACCAATAAAAAAAAAACTATGTTTCTAGATACTAGTATTCATCACTCTTGATACCAATATCAACAAAACATAAAACATAAATATCTCTTGATACCAATATGAAAACATGCATAATATAAAAATCATGCATATAAACTCAAATACTTCTCCCCCTTTTTGTCAATCATCAACAAAGGGTTCAAAGCAAAACAAGAACAAAACAATCATGATACCAATTAAAAAAATATATCAATATAGTGCATCATGATACCAATAGAAAGTGATCACATAGGTAAACCAACTGTAGGTGAACACATAGGTAAACCAATAAAATTTGAGAAGTACCAATTGAAAGTAAATAAGGCATTGAAATCCAATCTTTAAGAAACCAATTGAAAATACCAATTGAAGGTACATAAAACATTTTTGAAGAAACCAATCAAATTTTGATATCAATTGAAAAATGTAGACATTTAGATAATCTTGATACCAATTGTAAGTATTTTTCATTTGAATATATGATACCAAATTAAAATCAATATTAAACTTTTCAATCATTTTTCATCATAAAGTGTGGAATGGAAATCCAAAGGTAAACAAAATAACCAATTGAAAGATGAAATATGAATTTTCTCCCCCTTTATGAAATACCAAATAAAATGATGCATAAGCTTGTATTAGGATACCAATTGAAAACTAATCAATTAAAATATGATATGCATTTAAGAAATCAAGCTTAGCATAACCAAAATTTGTGCTAAAAAATATAGAGATATAATAAGCACAAATAACACATATATATGTATGGATGAAATACCAATCGAAATTGATACTATTTGAAGTATAAGCATACATATATAAAAACATATATGAGTATACAAAAAAATGTCAATATTGATACCAATTGAAAAGATCCAATGATACCAATTGAAACTATAATAAGATCAAGTGTATAACTCATAATACCTACCACCCATTCATGCACATGTTTTAAAAGGATTTTCATTAATGAACATACAAGGCATGGTCGCCCAACCAACCGCCCTTGGATGGGTAGGGGTTTTCAAAAATAAGTTTAAAAATATAGTATGTTTGAAAAACTCTACTATATGAAGAATACCGCAACTAGTTATATGAAAAATTTGTAAACTAGTACGAAATCCTTCAAGTAAGGAATAAAAACAAAATTATATTTCATGAAAATCATGTAGATCACATGATCACCAAACACTCAAAAACTATATAGCATAAATTGTACTCATGAAAACAAAATCATGAGAAAACATCAAATAAAGTGAGTGTATAAGTGTTATGTGAAACATATCATCATGAAAATATACAATTAAGCTCAATAAGAAATTTCTTAAAAACTAGAATCCTTCAAGGTATATGTATGTCAAGTACAAACTAAAGTATACATGCATATCCAAACATAATGAGTCCACAAAAGTATATGCATGAAGGCAAGTGGCTCAAGGATGTATGTGTATATCTAATAGTTTAGACAGGATGGACATATACATGAAGTTAAAACATAAACATGAAAAACATGGATAAGATAGGAATACAAGTCAAAATGTTTGAATCATCAAAACTAGACTATACTAATACATCTAATGAGTACAAATGAGCGTTCAAGCACAAACATATAATGATCTATTTGTGGCTCACTAGTTGTACAAGTATATATCCTAATTTTAATGAAAACTAACATTCAAACAAGTAATCAAAACATGAAGCATGGAAATCAAAACAAAACTCATAAACATCCATATGATATAAACCATACAAACATAAATGAGGAGTAAGGGATAGTTACCAAAACCTAGAAGACAACTCTCCATGTCTCCAAAACAAGGTGGTTCTCCCACCAAACTCCCCTTGAAAGTGATGCATCCAAATAGTTCTCTTTAAGCTCGGAACGCATCCACCTCAAGGCACCATCGCTCTCACGTTATGCGAGAGCCCACACCTACATCAAATAGCATAGGGGTGGTCTTTGGTACCCACACTCTTTTGGTCCATGGGGGTTAGCACCTTTCCTAACTCAAACAATTTTAGTTGCTAAATTTACATCATGTATCTTATCATAGCAAAATTTAGCAAGGTGGCCCTTATGTCCACAATGTGTACAAGTGTACACATGAGCATACATAGTGTTGTGTACATGAACGTGTGAAGCATGTGTATGCCGTGTATGGTGTGCATGCATAGGAGGAACTTGTTTCTTTCAAAACATAGATTCCAAACGAGTGTGGTTCATGGCACAATGGCTCAAAGTGGAGCCCAAACAATCCACACTCTTCTTTAACAAATATATATCATTATCAATCCTAGAAGAATAGGTGCATGCAATAGGTGAGCTAGGTGAAGCTACACTGGCATGGCAAACATGTGAATCTATATCATTTTTCAAAGAAACATTTTTATTTAAAACAATTTCCAATTCCTTTGAAATAGAAGCAATCTTTATTTTCAAGGAATCATTCTCTTTTACAACAAAATCAATTTTTGAAGTTAAAGACTCATTTTTCTTCAAAATTATTTCACAATCATTTTTATTTTTCAAAAGTTCATTTTCTTTTAGGGCAAGTTCAAGTTTAGATTTCAATGAATCCTTTTCATTAGAAATCTCCACTTTCTCTTGCAAAATCAAATCTAATTTTGAACACAAATCCTTATTTTCTTTGTTATGTTCAAAACTCTTCTTTTCTAAAAGATTATATTTATCTAATAATTTTTCACAAACAATTGAGAGTTCTTCATTCAAGGCATTGGCATCAATATACTCATTAGAAGAACTAGCACAATCATCATCTAATTGAGATTCCGAATATACCTCAAGGGAGTCATTCCCTTGGACCATGTAGCATCGTTATTCGGATTCTCCACTAGGTTCATCCTCCGTTTGGATTGGCAATTGAAGCTTGGAGGAGGTCAACGTGCTCCACACTGCAAAGGCGGAACACAGTTAGAAACTAAGCACATATATTCTTTATTAAGCGTGCTTCTAAGTGCCTCAAGGGCTTGTGCATTGGCCTCTATATGCTTGCTATTACCAAGATAAGATCTCTTGGTAGCGGCAAGGAAAACATGCAAGCCTAGGGTTTTCAAATACATGGACATCCTAAATTTCAACATGTCAATGTTGGAGACATCAAACATGGGAGGTGTCAAGCAATCCATGAGTGTGTGTAAACAAAATAAGTGTGCAAATGCAAACTAGATTAGCAAAACCAAGATCACACTCCTAGGTGGTTAAACCAAATATCAGGAGCGTAGGCTCTGATACCAATTGAAGGTACACCTAGAGGGGGGGTGAATAGGTGTACGGCTAATCTAATGAACTAAATGCGGAATTTAAAACTAAAATGCAACACACTTAGTGTAACCAACGAGTGTAGCCGAATTCTCGGTGAAGGGCTCTGGAATAACTCCTCTTGATTCCTCTGAATAAGAGTTGAGGTGCTATATGAAGCTCTCATGGTTAGACACAAGTGAGGCACACACAAACAAGCCAAGCATATAATATATGAAAAAGCAATATGAATAGATGCAAGGCACAATGAAAAAGAGAGAGAGAGTTGGAGTCAATGGATCAAACGCAAACACCAAGATTTATTTCGAGGTTCGAGTCACTGCTCTACGTCCCCGCCTTCACACAGAAGGATTTCAAATCCACTAACTTGTACACACAGGACTCCCACACAGAGAACCTCCACTGAGGATTTGGGACAATACAACCGGGAGTACACAACTCCTCTCTCAACCGAATACAACCTGCCTCTAGAGGAAAGGCACAATCCACAACAAACACCTCTAGACTTAGAGGGTTAGGCACTTAGCCAATACAAACAATCACCTCACACTTGAGGGATTCCAACACAAACTCCACCTCTCACTAGAGGGAGCCAAACACCACTCCAAAATCAACCTCTACACAAGAGGGATACCACAAATAAGGAGGGTGTACAACTAGGTGATCACAAAGACCACAAACAATCTTTTCCCACAAAAATAAAGATCCTAATAGATAGGATAGAGGAAATCAACCATTATATTCTGAGAAATTATTCGAGAATATTTTATTGGATTATGCTACATTTGATTATGACCGATTTACTAAGGCCATTGGATTACATATGGGATGACACTGACATCACTTTCACTACTTTGCATTTATCCCTTGATATTGCCACCGTTTACATTGTCTCGTGATCTTGATACACATTGTATTCACTATCTCGTACTGATATTCATGATACCGATTCTTGATCCTTTTTTACTGAGTCACATACCATCTTGTACTTGTATTGATTAATGAAATTAACCAAGTCGGGGATACTGAGGGAGACTGGAAGCAGGGGGTTAGGGAGGTGTGCTTGGAAGGGCGACTCCTCTGAGGGCCTTGACATATGTGATTTTGTGATTTTTGCACGCACCTGTTATTACATGTTACATGATACATGAGTACAACGAACTGTTTACCCTGCTATCAGGATCCACTAACACATCATTTGTTTGATATGCAGTTGTCCTGTGAGATGGGGCACATGATGGTTGCATTAGTATAAGGTCAATAAAATGCTAGACATTTGTATTTGCATCATATCCTGCATTGCCTTCAGTAATCTAACTCACCTCGTACTGATCCTTCATGTGATCTAGTACCTGACATATATTTGCATGATACTACTTGAAGCTCTTGTGACATGCATTATCTTGATTACATGATATTCCTGCACTGGCCATGTGATTTTAACCTGTGATCTCGTGTTCTTGTGATTATGTTACACGTAGTTACTCATCCAGGACATCTTATGTTCATTATATTTATGTCACGACATGCATACACGGTCCTATTATACATGATTTATCATCCTGATTATTCCTATATTGTTATTACTTTCAAATATCGATACTGTCAGCCATATCGTTCTTTTTATTTCAATGCCCTACTTGTACGGTTACTGCATTTTTATATTCTCTCTTTTACTGTTCTTTTCCCTTTGTGTACTCTTACCGGTCTCCTTCTGATGGACCTTTATTATTTTTCAATATCTAGATCAGAAAGCCAGTATAGAGAGTTAAACGTAGAACATATTATGGTTCAGCCTTACCTCAGTGAGTTAGTTTCTCTTTCTTGACTTGTCTTATTCAGATATGATGGATAATATTGTTTTTGATTCAGTATTTCATATATGTGCTTTTTGGTTGTATATGCATATATGTGTGCTATCCTGCTCGTTATTGACAGCCTAAGATACTCATGGAAGAGATTCCACTCTTCGTGAGTATCTGTTGGCCATTGTCACGTACCCGTACTCCGTATTTTGGGAAGCAGGGCGTGATATGATTTTATTAGTATCAGAGCCAGGTTAGTAAGGTTATGTGCCACACATATACAATAAGTCCGCATATATGATAATCTTCCATGAAATTATTTGAATATACAGTCACTTGACTTCGTACTCGTACAATCGATCCCCGAAAAACCTTGAACAATCGCCCTGTTGTGACTTTTTTATCCATATAATCATCGTACCTACTCTATCCCGCTTGATCATGTCTAGTTAGACTATTATTATTTTGGTTTAAATTGATGATAGATATATTATCATTTGGACGAAGAAGAATAATTTAAAGGATCATTGTGGAATTATCTTACAGTTAATTTTATAGGAAATTTAGGACCTGAAACTTAGAGATATATGTCTACTAGGGAATCACAGTAAGATGGAGGACTTAAGATAAAAAATTATGATTGGATTAAATAGAAATCAAATTACATCAATATATTGGGTTCAAGGGTATGGATCTTGGAGAGATAATCAGATTAATAAATAAAACTATTGCCTTGGGGCGAAATATGACTACACCTTGGATCAGATTGCTTGGATTTAGTTTTTAAGGATAAGAATCTTAAAGTTTTCAGATCTAAGTAATATTTTAAAATATCTATCATAGTTTGAGGTTTTTGAGTTAATCCTATGACTCTTAAGAACATGATAATTGAAATACCTTTATAATTTGAGAATCATGTGATCTTATGTTTGAGGAATCATAGATGAAAGGAAGAGATGATATATCTGAATTCTTATGAAGATCAATGAACATAAAACTCAACTTTGAGGATCTGAAGCAGAAATATAAAAGAAAGATTATAAAAATCAATTTGAAAGATATAATGAGGTTTGAGACAATAACCAATTAATATTATTGGCATATTTTTTGAGAACTTATAATTACTGCTTTTTGATATCTAATCTTGAAAATTTCCATCAGTGACTGCTACCTTGTCTAATGATCTTCCAGTAGTGATTGTGTGATATGAGAATTGTGTTATGATGATACTGTGGGCGAGCATAAAACATGCACTCGAGGACTTGAGATTATTTGGGATCTTAATGATTTTGAGGATATAACAACCCGAGGTGACTATTAATTGAGCAATATGTAGTGATCTCAAAGATAATCTAATATTAAAGTGATGCTACAAGGATGATAACGTAATTAAGATATCTGAATTTTTGTTCGATGTGATCATGGTGGATCGAAAGACATAAAGAATAAGTCAGTGGAGTATGATTACAGATACACCTTAAGTATTTTATCTGTGAATTCTTGAAATAATCTTATCTAATGAACGTGACTATAATGAATCGGGAGACTAAACTAATATTAAGGATGATGGATTATAAACTCTGGAAAGTCAATTTGATCCACGGACTGATGATGATACTCTTGGCAGATGAACACGTTGGATCATGACTCATGTTTGACTTGGTAGTGGGTTATAGCATATTGACACGATTGCGAATCTGGGACAATCCTAACTCTCACAAATACTACATTGATTCATATATCGACACCTTGCTGAATTTCGAGGACGAAATTCTTTTATAAGATGGGTAGGATTGTAGCCCTCGGTTCCCAATGTACGTGTGTCAATATTGGTATTCGATACCCAATTTAACCATCGTGATAGCTGAATTGAGGCCATTTCAACTCAAGATTTTATTTTCCAATATTTTGAATTTTTCTAATTTTCCTGAATTTTTTTGAGAATTATAGGAGATGAATCTCAATTCGGGATCGACCAGTGTTATAAAATGACTCTGAAATTTTTAATTAAATTTTAGGGATCCGACTTCACAATTATGTTCAAGATGACATTTTCTATTTTGATAATTTTGAGGATTTTTCTAAATTAATAGGAGTTTAATCTAATAAACTAATAATTAAAATTTGAATTATATAAAAAATACAATTTAAAATAAAAATAAAATAAAATAAATAGAAAACACCTTTTTTTTGGGCATTCACAGTTTTGAACCGTGACCTCCTCTCCAAACTCCAGAGTCTTAACCACAAGTCCACATTGACGTGTGGTAGGGGAACCCAACATAATTTATTTAACCCTCAAATTCTCCTTCTTTTCCCACCATTTTCATTCTTGTCTCCACCTCTTTCCCACGTCTTTCACCTTTCCTCCCCACTTTCCCCCATGCCCTCCACCTGCGTCCTTCCCTCTCTCTCACGTCCTCCCACTCTCTCACTCACGTCCTCCCTCTCTCCCTCTATCTCTCTCCACGTCTCTCTCTCTCTTTCCCCCCTCCCCCTAAATAATCTTACCGTCCATGCCGTGGCCATTTCCCTCTATCCCACCTTCACCTTCTTTAACCTCCGGGCACTCCACCTCCCCGAGCCCGCAACACCTCCGATCACCGCCGTACTCTCCACGGCCTCTGCAGGGCCGCTCTACGAGCTCCGCCGTGCCTCATACTTCCTCCATCGTGCTGCTTCCCACACACCATACGAACACCACCCTGGGAGCCTCTTCCCCTCCGACAAACCCCGTGAGCTTCTGAGAGATTGATCTCCTCTGAGAGCACTCCGGCGAGCCATTGCCACACTCGGCGGCCTCCGCCATCCTCTCCGACGAGACCGCGAGTACCGCGGAGTGCGCGCACACACCCTTGCATGAGCTCTCTCTTCCCATGGTACAACCTCTCTTATTCTCTGTAAATTGTGTAGAGGAGTGCATGTTCGTGTGTATAGTTAAGTGTAATTAAGTAAGTGTGCGCATTAAAATGTGTATGTTGTTGGCCCAAAGGCCATCATTCTAGTTTTGATGATGATTAACTCATGTAGTTATAGTTTACTAATGATCTTATACTTATTTAGTTTCAGTTATCTATCAAGATCTTAGTAGGTATGGAGCTTCAACAAAGGTGGTTTGGAGCTTACACGTGTTGATTCAAGAGCTTGCACATCAAGATCACACCTAGCACTCGATTGGAGTCTAGCTCGTTGGATCGGGTTTGGATCGAGTCATCTTGGAGATAGAGTTCTACAAGAAGGCTTTGTTTTGTGTTGTTTAGATCTTGTGTAAGATAGATAGAGATGATATGCTTAAGTTCACACACACACACACACTAGTTTCTATATGTTTGGTTTTTTATTGAACCGGTTTTGGATTTCATATCAAAAATATAGATATAATATCTTCCATGTGTATTGGATTTTATCCATACACTCTATGCTTCAAAAAGAGTTTCAATATCTTATTTTTGTATATATACATGTTTTGGAGAAAACTATTTTTCATTTCAAAAATACGAGTTTTGGAAAATACGGTTTTCGATTTTAAGCTTAACTTCTAAATCACAAAAGTGGTTCAAAATGTTTGAAATATGTGTTGAATTTTGATCACATATATTTGCACTTCAGAGTATTTTAAAGAACTTATTCTTGTGAAATTAATATGAATTTATGGGATTTTAATTGAATCAAAAAGACCAGTTTTTATGTCCCTTATCGCTGCCTGTTTTGTGCTGGCGGTCGACTGGACCAGGGGTCGGTCGACCAATGTGCACAAGAGCGTGCACGTTTCCAGCCTCTTAGGCCGGTCGACCGCACGGTCGACCGACTGAAGTTCCTTTGCTCTCGGGTAAGGGCGGTCGACCGGGCGGTCGACCGAAGGCTAGGACCGGTCGACCGGTGGTAGGCAACGGTCATATTCGACCGTTGGCCGGTCGACCGCGCCGGTCGACCGGACGGTCAAAACTGACCATATTTGCTGCCAACGGATATAATTTTTAAAAGCCTATAAATAGGGTTTTCTCTTGGCTGTTTTGTACAACAATTTTGGGAGCTTTTCTTCCAATCTTTCTAAGAGTTTTTGCAGCAAATTCAAAAGAAGTTTTTGGCTAAAAGTTTTAATTTGTATTTTCAAGGGTTGGAAATTCAAAGAAAAGAGTATTTTGGGAATTGGGTTTTTGATTTATATTCTTGATATACATCTAGTATTTTTCCCAAGAATTTTCTTTGAGATTTCATCTTCCAAACTCCTTGATTTTTCTCACAACTTGAGCTATTACATCTACCCTATCATTAGGATCCTTTTGTTGGTGAGAAAAGGGAGTTTCTGATCTTTTGATCATCCAGTGCTTATTGTAATTGTTGCTACGCTACCTCTGAACTAGAGAAGTGTGTTGAGGAGTTGGGTACTCTCTAGTGATTGTAATCTTTTGTGATATTTTAGTGGATTGAAAATCCTTCTGAGTAAAGGCGGGGACGTAGAGCTGGGTGCTCGAACCTCGAAACAAATCTCTGTGTTTGCGATTGGTTTACTTGTGTTGTTTACTTTCTATTCATTCATTCTTGTATTGTCGATCTTTACTCTCACAACAAGATTGCATTGCGCACCTCAAACTCTTATCTAGAGGAATCACGAGGAAGGAGTTCAGAGCCCTTCATGGGGTATTCGGCTTCTAATCTTGCTTTGAGTGATCGTTGCATCATCTCATTTTAAATTGTGCATTGATTAGCATTTCACCTATTCACCCCCCTCTAGGTGATTTCAAATTGGTATCAGAGCCTACGCTCCTGATATTAGGTTTAACCACCTAGGAGTGAGATCTTGGCTAGCTAATCTAATATTTGCATTTGCACACTTATTGTTTACACACACTCATGGATTGCCCTCCCTTGTTTGATATCTCTAAAATTGATATTTGGAAGGTTAGGATGAGCTTTCATTTAAAAGCCCTAGGTTGGCATGTTTACCTTGCCGCTACCAAGGAATCTTATCTTGGCAATAACAAGCATAAAAAGGCTAATGCACAAGTCCTAAAGGCACTTAGAAAATCTCTTAGCAAAGAATATTTAAATATGGTTTCTCATTGTAATTCTGCCTTTGCAGTGTGGAACATATTGGCATCTCCCGAGCTAAAATTGTAAATCAATGAGGAGGAGAAATCTAGTGGAGAAGAGTCCGACCAACATTGCTTCATGGTCCAAGGGAATGACTCCTTTGAGGTATGTTCGGATACTCGACTAGATGATAGTACTAGTTCTTCTTGTAATGAGTGTATGGATGCACATGCTTTAAATAATGAACTAGATATAAGTTGTGAAAAATTGATTTCGAAGTATAAAGTTTTGAAAAAGAATAGTTCTAAATTAAAAGAAGAGAACAAAAATTTGTTTTCAAAACTTCATTTGATTTTGCAAGAAAAGGATGAGATTTCAAATGAAAGGGACTCATTGAAATCCCAACTTGACCTTGCCCTAAATGATAACAAGATTTTAAAAAGTACAAATGATTGTGATGATGTTTAAAAGAAAAATGAGGCCTTATGTTCAAAACTAGATTTTGTTTTAAAAGAGAATGATTTCTTGAAAAATAAAATTGATTTAATTTCAAAAGAATTGGTTTTGGTTTCAAATGAAAACAAATCTTTGAAAAATGATTTTGATTCTCATATTTGCCATGCTTCTATACCTTCATCATCAAATGTTTCTATTGCATGCTCTACATCTTCTTCTAATGTTGAAAGTAATATATGTATGTTAAAGAAGAGGGTAGATCGTTTGGGCTCCACTTTGAGCCAATGTGCTATGGATCACAAGAAATTGGAATTCATGTTTCACAAGAAACATGCACCTCATATTCATGCACATCATTCATGGCATACACCTCATGTACACCATGATCACACCCATTCTCATATGTATGCTAGAGTGTACACATGTACACATTGTGGCCGCAAAGGCCATCTTGCAAGATTTTGCTATGATAGACTTAATTCTGTAAATTTTGCAAATAATAATGTTTGGGTTAGGAAAGGTGCTAACCCCCATGGACCCAATAAGATATGGGTACCAAAATCCACCCCTATTGTATTTGATGTAGGTGTGGGCTCTCACATGACGTGAGAGGTATGGTGCCTTGATGGTGAATGCGTTCCGGGCTAAATGGTGACACTTTTGGATGCATCACTTTCAAGGGGAGTTTAGTGGGAGGACCACCATGGGTTGGAGATATAGAGATGTGCCCTCTAAGTTATGGTAACAATCTCTAACTCCTATTTTGTTCACATGCTTTTATATAAATGTTTTTAGCATGTTTGATTTCAATGCTCATTGATTGAGGCAAAACCTGCACAAAAAATACGAGATTATAGAACTTAAGAAAGAAATGTGCAAGTGCTCAATTCTTCCGCTATAGCAAGTGGCTATGCGGGTCGTGATCCACAAGGAGGGTTTGCGATGGAAGCTTTACGTGTCTTTATTGAAATCTTATGAAAATAAGCGAAAGTTCTTCTCTGTTTTTAAGTTAAGAAAATGGAAAATAAAGTTATGTTAAAGTTAAGAAGAAAGCGAAGGGTGAAGAAGGTGGAAAAACCAGAAAATGAAAGAAGCGACTATATACAATGAAGTGAGAAGAATGAAAACGATTTGGAAGAAGTGTTGGTGATCTATACTAAAGAAAGAAAAGAAAAGAAAGGAAAGAAAAGGAAGGGATACTTACCTAGGTTGAGTGATGACTTACCTGGAAAGCTCTTTGCAAGTTCTACCTTTTTGCTTCGGAGGCATTCAACGCATAGATCATAAACTTGAACTCAGTCCCCGTGCACATTATATCGTCAAACAATGAAGTACGAAGTGATGCGAAGCTTGGAAGAGGAGATCGTCTTCATGAACTATCGCTGGCTCTCACGTAGCTCAGTTATACTTGCTTTGGAATTCACTTGTAAAACTCAACAAACAACAACCAAGGTAAAGTAGAAGAGGAAGAGGAAAGCAAAACAAAATACAAACATAAAAAGAAGCTTTACCTTTATTAATTGCAGAGACGATGAAAGAAAGGAGGAGGGTACATCGTCGGTGTCACTCTCAACATCAGCCTCTCTCTCTTACTTACATGAATCTTCTTCTACCCTAAGTTACATACGAATTACATAAAAAGAAAAACATAAAAACCTAAACTAAGAAATGGAAAAACTAGTCTAAAATCCTAATCTGCATTGACGTCCATTTTCAGTGCACAATATAGCCTTTTATAGGCATAAAACCCAACCACCAAGATCCCGGGGAGATCGGGGGAGCAAACGCTCCCCCTAACTCCCCAAGATTGCCGCGGAAACGCGGCTATTGCCGCGTTTCCGCGGCAATCTTGTGGCCAGGTGGCCACACCAAGAGGGGGTGGCTTTCTGGTATGAGGGGCATCTCGCATATCCTGCTGGTTTTCTTGTTGCTGCTTCAACCATTGACTGAACAGCTTTTGATTTTCTGGCTTCGATTCCTCGATTCAAGGAGGATTTTTCTCCACCCCTTGATATGCCAAGATATAGCCCAGATTTCTTCACTTCGAATTTATTCTGAATTAATTCAGAATAAAGTGGGCTTTTGGGCTTGTTCCTCATTTATTTCTTTGAGCATTTGGGCCTGCATTTAGCAAAGAAAAAAGACACTTATTAATATCATTTATTAGCAAACAAGTGTGGTAAAGTGACAACATAAATGCAATGTATGTGACAAATCACACCCCCACACTTATCTTTTGCTCGCTCTCGAGCAAAACATTAAACTAACTCGAATCAATTATTAGACCACTTTCGCAGGTCACTCGATTGCACTGAGCATGTGCAACAAGCCGTTAAACCTCTAGGTCACCCCTAGAGGACGAGTTTTGTCTCGTGAGGGTTTTCAGCGGATTGCACCCACAAAATCCATAAAGAAAGGGAAATAAAGAGTTAGTATTTTCGGAAAGCATTTTGAAAGAGAAAAATATTTGAAATATGATTGTAAGATCTAAGCAATCTATAAGTTATAGGAAAGCCGAATTTTTCATTCCTAAACTTAGTCTCTATTCAAAAATTTGTTATCAATCAAAGTAAGGAGTCAAATTGTACTTCTCATCTAGTCTATTACTTTACCCTAAGTCATATGCACCTTGTGACTGTGAAAATTTTGACTAAGGGTTCATTAACTCTAACTCTTATGCCTTACTTATTTATATATATACTTTTACTTTTTTTTTTTTTTGTGGTGTTATTCCTTAGTTCTATTAGGCTTTCTAATCTGCCCTTGTAACGAGCCTCTAATCGATGACTCCCAAACCAAACGGTCTTAGGGCACCAGGTGAGAAGACACCCCTAGGACTTAAGGACTCGAGCAGACAAGGCCACAAAACTAAGGATTTTATTATATGAACCTCTTTTAGGCGTGAATACTTATGCTTTATTAGGCACAAATACCCAGCTTAATCAGAGTATCTAATCATCTTTCGCATAAATACTAAGGCTTACTTAGGCCAAAGCACCTAGCTAATCAATAATTAGACTTATTCATTTTTTTTTTTTTTTTTTTACTTATCTAATTATCTTTCGCATAAATACTAAGGCTTGCTTAGGCCAAAGCACCTAGCTAATCAATAATTAGACTTATTCATTTTTTTTTTTATATATATATTTTTTATAAGGCATAAGAATCTTTGTTTTTGAACCCTAAGTGTGTAAGTGTATGAAGTGTGCATATTTCATCCAGGTAAAGATCAAGACCAAATTACTTTGACAAATTATCTTCCTAACTCTAAAAATCAAACAAATAATCTTCTTTTGACCAAGTATAAGAAATCCTAATTTGGATTTTCCTATTACTTAAAATTAACTTAATTTCTTACAAAAATAAGTCAAAATATTGTTTCTATTTTTCAAAAAGTTTTTAAAAGTAAAGAAAAATGTTAATTTTTTTTATTTTAAAGAAAAAGAAAAGTTATGTTAGACCCTCCCCCACACCTATCTCATGCATTGTCCTCAATGTATGAATTAATGCATAGATGCATGAAAAAGAAGAAAGGGAAGGAAAAGGTTACCTTAAGGTGGTGGTTCCGGTGGTGGTCTGATTGGTCCACGAAACGCAGCCCAATCAACTTTTCTTGGGTCTCGGAGGAACCCACCAAAAGTATCTTTAATATAACCCATTAAAAAGATGAATCCATAAAGGATCTTTATTAAATATTTAACCCCATCTAATTTCCATATTCCATAACTAATTTCGGAGTCAAATTTGTCAACCACCTCGTCCCAGAATGGAGTATGAAATGATAGAACGGTTGACTTGGACTCAGGAAGGACAGGAACTAATACCGACTCGGGAAGGTGACTTAAGTCAAGTAAAGGTTCAGGAGTCGAAATTGGTTCAAGAAGCGGGTCCAAGTCAAGAAATTGAAACTCTAGTCCACATGTATTTTCTAACAATGGAATGTGACTTAATGTGGGTGATTCCAGTTCATGAATGATAGGTGGAGGAATCAAAACTGACTCTAGAATATTATTCAAGTTTGGTAATAAAACAGGAGTCAATATTGATTCAGAAAGTTGAACTGGATCACATATGTGAGAATCTAGGTCACATATCTCATTGAGTTCAATATCAAAAATTTAGAACTTGCCAATTTGTCAATAGGATCTTCAAGAGTGTATAATTGGTCAAGTTCAATATGATCCTCACAGATGGGTGATTCAATTTCATTATGGATTGGTACAGGATCCAATGTTGACTCGGGGAAAAGATCGAAATCAGGTGAAGATACCGGAGTCATTATTGAATCAGGAAGAAGCATTGAATCACTAAGTTGGGGTTCAAGATCATATGCATTCTCAAGTTCTATTTCATGAAAGGAATAACTTGCCAAACTGTCAATATCTTTTTCAAATTTGGAGTTTGGATAAGTTCAAATGGTTGTTCTGAAATAGAATCTTGATTTCCAAAACAACATGACTCTTTGGCTCTAACAGAATGGTAAGTGACATCAGGACGGTGGGAACGTAGAGATTCGACCATCATATCTATGTCACGATTTCTAGCATTTTGAGCATGAGTCATGACTTCTAACATCTTTTCATAATTGATGGGTTCATTGTTTTGATGAAAAGATGAAGAGTTGTCTTGGAAGTGATATTGAAATTGTGAGTCCATCAGATTTTGGGATTTGTGTTTGGACTCACGCATACTCCGTTCCAAAATTGATGGTTTCCTATTTTGGACGGGTGGAAGTGAGTATGAATCTTGAACATAATGTGGACTGGGTGGAGAAGGAGGGCAAGGTGGTTGGAAATTATGCTCGGGGGAGTTGAATCCCCACTGACTCGGTGAAGAGTTGAAATCATTATGGAAATTATAGTTATTAGATGGGGGGTATGGGTCATATTGATTCGGATAAGACCAATCCGGCACACTAGGTTGGTTAAAGTCATGATATGCCGGGTTGGTAATATCCGAAAAAGAGTTTGATGTGTAATATGGATTATTATTATAGTTGAAAAAATTATTATTATAAGCCATATCACACAATGGAATACAAACAAAAAGAAAGAAAAACAAACAAATAAACAAACAAGAAAAAAAAATTCTAACCTAAGTTAGGGTAGACCTAGACCTAGACGACTCCTAACTGGTTAGACTGTCCACGGGAGGTCTAATGTAGACTTTAACCACAAGCTAATCAGCCAGGTCAGGGCAAGGTTGGTGGGAGGTTTTCCGTCAAAGACGTTCCTTAATTAAATAACCACCAACCTTCGGGCTTTCGGCCCTCAATCCCTTTCCTAGACACTGATTTTGCAGGAGTTAGATTCCAACATTTTTCCCCCTTAGGATAATCTCCTAATTGAGTCCGAGATGTCCCTAGGGCCAACGTCTACTCGATTTTAGGTTAGGCTTGGGTTAGTGAGTGCTTGGATTCTGATTTTTGGGCTAAGGAAGGGTGATTAAATCCCCACCTTATCTTGTTATGGGTTAGTGCCCTTAAGATGATTTTGTGCAAGGTGTGCAAGATAAAGAAAGTAACATTCAAAAGCAAATATCACCCAAGAATGTTTCCTATGCTATATGCTATGCTTACATACCTTGTCTCCAGCACTCTTCAACAGTAAAAAAAATAAATAAATTGAAAAGAACGCGTGCCTAAAATGCAAACGTCTAATCAATTTTTAACTTTTGCAACAAACTTTTTACTGTTGATTATTAGCAGGTTTTTGTGATGGCATATAAGAAATAAATAATTGCAGAAAACTATAATTTGCAAAGCTAGCAGCCCTGCAAAAATCTGTTAGTAGTCAACTCGTCCTTGCCGCGGATCCGCGGCTTTTGCCGTGGAAATGCGGCAATTCAGAGGGCCCTTGGTCTCTGCTTTCTATAGCAAAGGCCCAAGGCCACTTATATGTTACTGCAACCTTAAATTTTAGCTTTGCTTGCCCTGAACCTGCAACAGAGAAGAAAATTCGTTTAGTTCTAAAAAAAAATTCAGATTTCAAAAAAAAAATTTCAGATTTCAATAAAAAACATGTTACCCTCCCCGGCAACGGCGCCAAAATTTGATTGAGGCAAAACCTGCACAAAAAATACGAGATTATAGAACTTAAGAAAGAAATGTGCAAGTGCTCAATTCTTCCGCTATAGCAAGTGGCTATGCGGGTCGTGATCCACAAGGAGGGTTTGCGATGGAAGCTTTACGTGTCTTTATTGAAATCTTATGAAATAAGCGAAAGTTCTTCTCTGTTTTTAAGTTAAGAAAATGGAAAATAAAGTTATGTTAAAGTTAAGAAGAAAGCGAAGGGTGAAGAAGGTGGAAAAACCAGAAAATGAAAGAAGCGACTATATACAATGAAGTGAGAAGAATGAAAACGATTTGGAAGAAGTGTTGGTGATCTATACTAAAGAAAGAAAAGAAAAGAAAGGAAAGAAAAGGAAGGGATACTTACCTAGGTTGAGTGATGACTTACCTGGAAAGCTCTTTGCAAGTTCTACCTTTTTGCTTCGGAGGCATTCAACGCATAGATCATAAACTTGAACTCAGTCCCCGTGCACATTATATCGTCAAACAATGAAGTACGAAGTGATGCGAAGCTTGGAAGAGGAGATCGTCTTCATGAACTATCGCTGGCTCTCACGTAGCTCAGTTATACTTGCTTTGGAATTCACTTGTAAAACTCAACAAACAACAACCAAGGTAAAGTAGAAGAGGAAGAGGAAAGCAAAACAAAATACAAACATAAAAAGAAGCTTTACCTTTATTAATTGCAGAGACGATGAAAGAAAGGAGGAGGGTACATCGTCGGTGTCACTCTCAACATCAGCCTCTCTCTCTTACTTACATGAATCTTCTTCTACCCTAAGTTACATACGAATTACATAAAAAGAAAAACATAAAAACCTAAACTAAGAAATGGAAAAAACTAGTCTAAAATCCTAATCTGCATTGACGTCCATTTTCAGTGCACAATATAGCCTTTTATAGGCATAAAACCCAACCACCAAGATCCCGGGGAGATCGGGGGAGCAAACGCACCCCCTAACTCCCCAAGATTGCCGCGGAAACGCGGCTATTGCCGCGTTTCCGCGGCAATCTTGTGGCCAGGTGGCCACACCAAGAGGGGGTGGCTTTCTGGTATGAGGGGCATCTCGCATATCCTGCTGGTTTTCTTGTTGCTGCTTCAACCATTGACTGAACAGCTTTTGATTTTCTGGCTTCGATTCCTCGATTCAAGGAGGATTTTTCTCCACCCCTTGATATGCCAAGATATAGCCCAGATTTCTTCACTTCGAATTTATTCTGAATTAATTCAGAATAAAGTGGGCTTTTGGGCTTGTTCCTCATTTATTTCTTTGAGCATTTGGGCCTGCATTTAGCAAAGAAAAAAGACACTTATTAATATCATTTATTAGCAACAAGTGTGGTAAAGTGACAACATAAATGCAATGTATGTGACAAATCACTCATTATGATTGATCATGTTTAGATTCATGTTTTGGTTTATGTACTTGGTTTTGCACTTCATGATTACTTATTTAAATGTAGTTTTCATTAAAACTTGTGTATATACTTGAACAAGTAGTGAGCTACACTTGGTTATTATGTGTTTGTGCTTCATTGCTCACTTGTACTCATTACATGTACTTGTATAGCCTAGTTTTGATGATTCTCTTATTTACACTTGTATTTTCTATTTTTGCACATGGTTTCATGATAATGTGTTAGCTTCATTTATATGTTACTTTTGTCTAAACTAATAGATATACATGTTCATCCTTGAGCCACTTGCCTTCATGCAATATACTTGTGTGGACTCGTTTATATTTGGATATGTATGTATAATCTAGTTTATACAAAACATACATATGTCTTGAAGTTTGTTTTGTTAAAATTTTTATGTGTTTCATGTTTGTAAAAGAATTTCATATGAGCTTCAATGCCTATTTCCATGACTATGTTTTTCACACGACTCTTTTACACTCTATGTTTGTGTTTACTCATTTTTTTTGTTTCATGAGCATATATGTGCTTTATAGATTTTGAGTGTCAATTATTATGTGATTTTCATGTCTTCATGGGATGTATGTTTGGGTTTAATATTTTGAAGGATTTCATACTAGTTTTCAAAATTATCTTTTAAACTAGTTTCGTATTCTTCAATTGGTAGAGTTTTCAATTATGATAACATATTCTCAAATCTTATTTTTGAAAACCCCTACCTTTTAAGGGCGGTTGGATGGGCGACCATGCCTTGTATATCGTTCTTGAATATCTTTTAAACTTGTGCATGATAAGGGTGGTAGGTATGAGTTATACACTTGATC